>JAPYZS010000061.1:0-184592 GCA_030522925.1 Trissolcus japonicus
ATTATTGCTGTCCTTCTCTTTTTGGCTCAAACAGATCGCAACGTGGGCCCATCATCAAAGGTAGGTCGCCGATCTGCATCGATGGAGAAATGAGTGAGTTTTTAATTGTGAATTCTTTAGAACTTGGCTCAGAAATTAGTTTAAAAAAATAACTTACTAAAAAAGGGTGTAATCAATATTTTTTACGTAATTGAAAACATTGTTCAATCTTTACAAACGTGTTTTTATCACGCGATCCAAAAAATGAAGTTATATTTAAATTCGGATTCTTTAAGTGACCTGTGTTTCAAGTTCAAGAGCATAAACAAAAATAACTTTCAGGTAAGATAAAATTAATTCTTTATTTATTGTATATACAGTAACTGATTATTTATTAATAAGTTAGTAAGTATACCGAACTCTTTTTTTACACAATAAAAAATAAAGTATGTAAAATTCAAATTCATGTTTATATAGACAACCAAAAAAATACCAAACGTGACAAATTTATATCCCGTATATTTTGAATGGAATCATATCCGGACAGTAAAATATATAATTTAATTACAATTTTATATTTCATGTTTTTTATTTTTCAGTACTTCCTTTTTTAAGCTCTTCGTCCAAACGTTTGTGCTCTTTCTTGTACAGTTCTTTCAACTCATCCTGAAGAAAAAAAAATAAGGTAATAATGTTTATTCTTAAAGAAAAATCAATCAAAATTCATAATTTTTTTAAAATTCATCAAGTTAACTTACGCCCCATCCTAGTTTATCTGCCAACAATTGACATCCCTCGTCACAATCTCCCAACCAAGCCACATCTCTTCCAGCCATTGTGCTTTTTGGATCAAAAATCATTCCTTGTCGTAGCCCAAGGAATTGAGCGATCCTGTCTCTCATCCCTGCTTTTTCTTTGTTGATTAACAGTCGTGGACAATCTGAGGGCACTCTATAAAATTGATCGATTAATCATTGTTTTGTCACATTACCCAAACAATTGTTAATATTTTTTTTGTTATTTTCATTGTCTTTTTATTTGGAATTGCATACTTATCAATAAGCGAAGCAAATGGCTGGACTACTAAACTTGATCCCATGACAATTAGCAGATCCGCATTACGAAAATCGTGATCAATGAAATTATGAAACCGGCTGGGCAACTGCTCTCCGAAGAAAACTATATCTGGTTTCACTACTCCATCGTTGCATTCTTCGCATTTAGGAACGACACTTTCTTTAATTTGTTCTACAATAAGGATCATCTTTAATTATATACATTTTACACAGATGCAACTTATATAAATAATATTTTTTTTTTTTCAATCAGAAAACGTTTTTTGTTTCTAATTTAAAAAGTTTATATTTGTTAGGATTACTTTAATACCTTTCATCCATTCAAGAGTGTAGGGCATACGGCAGTTGAGACATTTGCCAGTATGAAAACTACCATGAGCCTCGACAAGTTTGTCGTATGGAAGACCAGCGATTCTTTCAAGTGTATCAATGTTTTGTGTATAGTGTCGCAACAGCACTCCCTTCTCGTGCAAAAGTCGTATGAAGTAATGGCTCACGGTGGGTTTAAAACCTTCTGGCAACAATTCTTTGGCAAGGACGAAAAATGGTTCCGGATTTTTTTTGAAAAAATTAATTTCAAAAATTGCCTGCGGATGGGGCAGTTTGTATTTGTCAAGATTCGCGTACAATCCAGTGTTTGGCGAGCGGAAGTCAGGAATTCCAGCAGCTGACAAAAAAATATAATTTTTTATATATATTCAAAAAATCCAAGTTTTCATTGCATTGCATAGAATTTCTATGAATGTTGAGATTCCAGTTTTAATATTTTAAAAATGTTCAAAACCTCGAAGAATTGATTGAAAAATACTGTTTGGTAAATAAAATTATACAAATTTAAAAAACTTGATTACATGTAGAAATTCCTGCTCCAGCCATAGTGATGATATTCTTGCATCCTTTTTTGTTGATATAATCCACTATACCATCAATCGTCAGTTCATCAAGAACTTTAGTTGGAGGTGCATCTGGCTCGCTGGATAGATTGAATTTAGTACTGAATAATTGACGTAACCTGTCCATCTCGTCCACGTCCAGGCCACTTTTCTCCTCGCCTAATTGTTTTTGCAGATATTCAACAAAATCGTCGTCGTCCGACGAACTGCCCTCGTCCTTTTTCTGCTCAGGTTTTTCAGCTACAAACATGTCTTCATTGAATCATTAAAATTCTTCTTCAATTTTCTTTCTAACCTGACCATAAATTCATAAATCATGCAAGCCTTATTCGAACCTTAATTTTATGAAAAAGGTATATCGTTTACGTAATTTTAATTTGCAATTTCATAAAAAAATTAAGTAAGTAAAAAACAATAACAAAATAAATTTAAACAGTGGAATAAAAATTTTGGGCCAGAGCATACATTTATCTAGTGTCTGGTACTGACAAGTTATGATTGCAAGTATTACCCATTCCCTCTTCTTTCACTTCCTTATCTTTCTCCATTGGATTATAAAATGTCAGCAACGTTCAAAAATCGTCTCACGTATTCCCGAGTCGCTTCCTTTTTGCTGTCATACAAAAATTGCGTTGTTTTGTTTTTCTCAAATTATTGATGAATTTTATTAAATTATACAATGTATACTCACTACGTAGGAAACTTAAATGTATGGTGAAAGTAATTCTTTTTATTTTATTTTTTCAGCAAACACAACCTCTACTAAGCCGTGACAAGTCGCTTTGACATTACAGTCAATGCTCATTGCTAAACACAAGAACCAATATTTTTAATTGAAGGTTGAGTTCGGAAAGCTTGTATACTTCTCAGTTATCCCGCAGCGCCATCTGGACGTCAAAGATTACTGAACGAATTTTTTGGCAGGTCAATTATTTTACTTATCAAAATCAATTAAAACTTTTATTAATTACCATTTGTTTTATGGAAATCAAGTTGAACTAATTAGTTGATGGTATAAGAATATAATCTTATGATCTCTTAATTATAATACAATAAAACTTCCAGATATATTATACACTTTTATTAAATATTGCATAAATTCATTATTACAAAAAATGATATATATTGATTTATTTTGTCAAATATATGTTATCAAATAACATTTCACGAATGATATGGAGGGAAATCACAAACTTTCAAATTGTCATGAAGATTTTCAATAAACGGGCTCTGTTTGATATACATTATATGATTAACATATCTAAAACGCTACAATGGGAAATAAAAAAAAAACAGAAAAAATTGAAACACTGGGAAAGAAACGATTGTTAAAACTAAATCTCTCTTAAAAATAATTAACATTATTTTATACAAAATTTGCGATATTCAACAATATTGAACAATGATGAACGTTACAAGATGAACCTATTCCGATTGACGATCCAACTGAATAAAATTTGTCAACGATATAGTTTGCGATTTAAATTGATAGGAGAGTTCGTATACAACATACGATACCACAGATATTATACTTTCACGAGTATCGGAGTTTTACAACCGTACTTTAAGAGAACAATCACATGTGCGTGCGCTCAGGACACCAACTTGCAAAAGTTGATATCAGTCAATCGAATTTCGTCACAACTCGTCACAACTATTATCTCTCAACTTCCGCGTCACTTTTGTTCATATGACATAAATTATAATTTGTATATAATTCCGTATTACTACAATAAAACAGTCTCATAAATAATTATTTAATCTAAATAAACAGTCTTTGGATTGCTTAAAACAAAGAAGTAGCTCGTTTTACGAGATCACTGGATTTCATCCATTTGTGTTTGCAGCTTGTCGCAGAGTTCCTTGAAGTTTGGTCTTTCATGGCTACTGAAATTCCAACACGGGTACATGATGTTGACATAAACCTTTTGCGGGCAACAAATTGGACATGGCAGTCGCACTCCACGTGTCAGAGCCTCCAGGAACTGTTCGCTGCTCTCGGTCTCTTTGTTGTTCATGTCAATCCCTGGCAGTTTCGGGTCCTCGCCAAAGCTGAAAATCTCAAACATCGTCACGCCGAAGGACCAGACGTCTGATCGGGACGAAAATTTACCTTGACTCAAACTTTCTGGTGCGTACCTATTAAACAATAATTTTTTGTTAAATAATTTATTTGTTCGAAACAACATTTTATCTGTTTCTTTATTGTTTTTTGTTGTGTGTTTGTTCACAAAAAAAAATAATTTTACCATTTGATAGGTATCTCCCTGCAGGTTTTTAGAATATAGTAATCGTTTTCTCCCTTGAATTGTGCAAGACCGAAGTCACTAATCTTCACCCTTTCATCATCAGTGACTAAAACATTCCGGGTTGCTAGGTCACGATGAACGATGTTTTTCATCTCCAAGTAATGCATGCCGACAGCAATGTCGTAAGAAAAGCTCAGTAATTGTTGATGCGTTAGAGTTTCTCGATTGATGGACAGATAACTCTGCAGAGAACCGTGCTCTACATACTCCATCACTAAACTAATCTCCGGCTCATATATAACTCCAAGAATTGCAACAATGTTGACATGTTTCAAATTCTGTTAAAAAACAAAGTTGTTAAGTTCATCGATTAAATAATTATAAATTTTCAATTTAATTGTTTTTCTTATAGCCGAGATCTTCTAAAGACTTTTTACCTTCATAATATCGATCTCTCTTTCAAAATCATCAATATCCCGAAGTTCTGTGTCCCCCAAATTTTTCAATTTCTTCACTGCAACTTGTATCGGCGCTGTCGCGTTATCTTCCTTCTCCATAATACCAAGATACACTTCGCCGTAAAATCCCTGACCGATTTTGTGTTTCAAAATGACGTTGCAATTGGTGCCGAGCTCAAAAATACTTTCCATCCGACCGAACATTCCGTCGTCCACTGGTCGGCATTTCATCGTTTCCTGGAAAGTGATGTCTGTCAGGCTTTGTGACAATAGGAAATCATCGAATTCGTCATCTGAAACGTTTTGTCTCAGAGTGCTGGATGACAAGTTATCGAAATCTGAAACAACAATTTCAAATTAATTATTTGCATTTGAAAAATACATTACAATATTAAATTTCATTTTCTTAGGTTTTTTTAATTCTTACTGTCATCATCCCAGGGGGGTTGAGAATTTTGTGAATTCTGACTGTTTTCAAGGTCAGTCTCAGTCGTAATTGTTGTAGCATACTCGACCAGATTAGTTTCGCCAGCGGTGTCGATTTCATCAAATAATTTCGGAAATGCTGTCGCATAGGCGTGCGTTCGTCGGGAATTGAACACTTGGTAAAGAATTCGATGAATATCTCGCATTATTGCCTGGGGCTGTTTCCTTGTACTGTCTGGCTCACCCCAGCAATCGAGCATTAGTTTGTAAACGTCAACCGGACACCCCTTAGGGATTGGTAGGTACTTTCCGCTCATATAAAACTAAAATAAAACATTCTTGAGATATTCTTCCCTCTTGAATTCAGTTTCATATTAGTTCAGTAAAATTTACCTTTTTGAGATTTTTAATATCGTAATCTGGAAAAGGCCCGCCTCTGGAAAATATTTGCCAAAAAGTTGTTGCAACAGCCCAGATATCAGCCTGGGATTCGTATTTAGCCGATTCCATATCGCTATAGCATTCTGGAGGTAACCAATGAATACTGAAATGATAAAATAAATAATTATAAAAATGACGAAACAAACAATCTTTCGCAGATTAATTTTATATTTTGGTGCTTACTCTGCCAGGGTATAATTGAACAGTCCGGGATCCGCCAGTTTGACAATAAAACTGTCTTCGGTGTGGGCATAGACTAGCAGTTTACGACATCTGATATATCCATGAACAACTCTACATTCTTGCTGCAATTGTAAAATATAAACAATTCATTATCAATTGTATTGAAATTCAAATTAGGTGAATTTGGTAAAAATGTTTACCAAATGCCAGATTGCGTTTGCTAGACACGCTGCTGCCTCAACCAAATCCACAGTTTTTATTGCTTCGGGGGGCTGGTTACGGAGGTACATTTCCAGTGAACCGTGTTTCACTAACTCAAGCACCATCCCCACCGCAGGAGCTATCGTTAGTCCGTAAAGTCTGCGAAAATGAAAATTAATTTAGAAAACACAACTTGGCTTAACTTGTAATAATATTTATTAATAATATTTTTTCATTAATTAAAATGTATCAAGACAATATAATTATTGTACTGAAAGGAAAAATCTTGAACATTTGATTAATTTATTATTAACGCTGAGTACAGTTATAAATAAATAAAAGAATATTTGCCCACCTCACAAGTGCTCCGGATCTCAACTGGCTCCAATTCCCAGCCATGTCCAAGAAGTCTTTTGAGTACTTCCAATCATTGTCCTTGAGCATTTTTATAGCTGCTTCCAATTTTTTACCCTTGACGGCTCTCCACATGGCGCGATAAAGGATAGTTTTGGGCGTAGTGGATCTTATCAAGTCTATTGTGCTACCCGTCTTAGCAAGAGGCTGTCCCTGATAAACTTGTAATTGGCACGGTTGAATAATTCTAGGTCCTCCATCGAGAATTCTCGCAACAATCTCAGCCTCGGCTGTTACATCTCCCATCCTTTCAGGAGCGCAGATCAACAGAGGTGATTTGTCTGAAATTTCCAAAACATTTTCCAATTATTTTTGGTTTTTTAATTTTCCGAAGAAGATTTTTTTGTTATTTACCGAACTCAGAAGGCGGTAGACACTCGTTCAAATAAATATGTTCAGAAGAATTTTGGTGTTCGTTAATGATATGTCTGAACGATCTGAAAGTTCTACCGGAATCGGATAAACGAAATTCTTCTGGACCAATTTTGTCAATTTTGTAAGTCCGGGGTTTCTTATCACAGCCGCAAACATCCAAGTAGTAAGTGTCCCAGGATGTTTCACTCTCGCGTAAGATATATGTTCCCGATCTATTATCACGTTTCTTTTTGAGCTTTGAGTATGAGAATTCTCCCCTAAAAAAGAAATTATGAATTTGATTGGTTGATGTACACTCTTGAATAGAAACTTTTTTTTATACAAAAGCTCTTATTTTATTGTCTTGTTGCTTACCCAACAGGACCATGGCACCTTAGTTTCCGGAGTCTATCTAAACTTGGCGTTGCAAGATCTCCACAAAGATTGAACGTCCACTTAAACGTTAATCTATAATAACCATCTAATACCGATATGAAAGACAGAATCATCAGATGGGATCCAAATTTTAGATACGACGGGATACCGTTCTTCCTTGAGATATCAACGACATTATCATGGCTGTAAAGCAATTCAAATTATAAAGCAAACTTCAAGTGATAAATAATACATAAAATCTAACAACAATGATAAAACAATAATATAACAAAATTATTATCAATTAACAAACCGAAGTACTTAAAAGGGATAATAAAAATGAACAAAAAAATCTTATCTTACCGAATAGTTACATAACACAAGTCTTCGATTGTGCAAAGTAGTTTCCAATCGGCAGGATTTTCTAATTCGTGATAATTGATTCCCTCAGAATTTAATCTGAGCTCGACTTTGCTAGCCGAGGTGGGTGAATGTTTGGCCATCACGGCTCTGTACTCCTCGCTGGGATAGTTTGGGGCCATGTTATGAAATTGTTTCAAGTATTGTTGCTTCACGTAAGCCACGTCGTGTCCAGAAAGACGATTCAGTGCACTTCGAATTGGCTTCTTGATGAAAAATGGATGTCTTTTGATGCAAACCTTGGGGATGAACTTTTTGTAATCTGTCAGCACTTCTTCCACTGACATATTTTTCTCCAACATTACTCTGAATCACGAAAAAAATATAATTAACTTCAGATTAATCACTTTTTCAAGATGTAATGTATTGTTGTTATACAAATATTACAGTGCTTTTCATAGGTAAACCACTGTTTTCTTAATTTTAAACAAATCAATTCGTTTTTTCATAAATTTATAGAATTTAACAAATTTGTGTTAGAATGAAAGTCAAGCAATTTTATTTCTGTTGAAAATTGTGTCTTTCCTTAATGAAATTAATGAAACAAAAATAAAATGAAAAAGTGATATTAAAAAATTCATCTTGAAGAGAATAAAAAATATAATTTGAAAAGAAATATGCAAATTAAAATAACTGATTCCTTGATTTTTATGATTATCGACATCGGTTTGTGTTGATATACCTGTACATATCGGTGACTCCCAACCCAAAAAGTTCTTGTTTGTGCTTCTCGTAATTAATATCAGGCACCTTATTATCAAGAACATCATGCCTTACTTGAAAAAAGTAATATTCATACGCCTTGACATCAATTTGTCTCAATCTCTGCACATTAGAGGCCTTCCACCTCAGTCGAAACTCAAGTTTGTACTTTTCACTTGGACTAAGAATGAATCCTGGATAATACCAGTATTTGGTTACTTGATTTCGGAGCGAGAATAGATATCTGGCGACCGGACCGATGCCAAGTGTTTTACACATCTGTTGATGAACAAAAAACCATTCATGTAAAACCACAATATAAAAAGTTGACATTCTCAAATTAAGATTCATCTTATTTTTTATATTGTCATGGAAAATTTGGGGTGGGTGATAAAAGATTCTATTTAGAAGGAGAAGAAAAATGTTGACTGTTTTATTATAAATTTTCTTAAAAAGAAATATCTATATTTCTTAAAAAAGAATTATTATAAATAAAATTATTCGGGCTACCTTAATGCTAAGATCTTCGATGGTCGTTTTGGCATTATAAGTGATGTTGTATATTTTGTCATCCTCGTAGGAGTAGATCATAGCGATCTTATCCTCCTCCATGATTTCACACCCGGCCATGATTTTCGGTGACGAAAATCAATTTGGCGCTCACTTTTACCCCTTTTTATCAACACTTATTTCGCGTGAATTGATGTGGGATTACACGGAAAACATATATGGTGCCAGCGTCCTATCCATGAAACAATCAGTTGTTTTCTCTCTCTACCTCTCTCTTTCCCACTGAGCTGTGTTGTCAAAGTCTTGAACTCCCACCAGTCCACCAGATGTCACTATACTGTTCCCGGAAGTTGAAAGTCCATTTTTATAAATTCAAAGATAACAATTTCAAACAGTAAAAGAATATTTATTAAACTTAAGTGTACAAGTAAGTATGCTACTATTAAATATACAATCAAGTAATATTAGAATAAACATTAAAAATACATTAAAGTAGTTTCATCAAATCAAATTAAAAACTTAAGTTTAAAGTCAAATTGAAACAAAAGATTTTTTTTAGGGAGAAACAAAAATATATGTTTTCTTTTAACATTTTTATTTAGCAGTTTTACAAAACAGTTTCATCCCAAGTTCGAACAAATGATATCAACCATGGAAATTTCTCCCATTGCAAATTTTCCTCGAGTTTTTCGTTGTAATTGATTGTTCTTCATAGAAGAATAAATTTCATCCAACAAGACGTCTATTTTGTTTGCATAATCAGGCCCCAGACACTCGTAAGGCAGAACTTCCGGCCTCCTTCGTTCAATCTCACGATTGATATATCTCGCGATATTAACAATCCCTACAATTTCTGTCTTGTTGATTTTAAGGCAAGGCTCAGATGTCCTCGAAATAAAGATGAAAGTCACATCAAACTCGGTTGCAATTTTGCTCCGATAAGAAGCAAAGACGTTTTTGAGATTTAAATTATCAACCGACGAATGGGCATGAGTCGATACATTGAGACTAAATTTTGACTGCAGAAACCAAAAGATCGACTCGAAAGCTGTCACTGGATCACTTGGATCGCACATTATCACCAGCTTAACAGGCTGGGCGTTCACATTTCTCGGTGTTTCTCTTTTGATCCGTTCCAGTTGCTGTACAACGTCGTTCGCAGATTTATCTACTTCAACTCTATTCGAACCGTGTCTGTCAAAAAAGAAACGAAAAAATTCCTCATAATGTTAGTTGTAAAATGACGACAACAATATAGTTCTACAATATGAATTCCAATGTCTTGGTTTATAAAGTTGAATCAACAAAATTTCAAACAAACAAAACAAGAAACGTTATTTGTAATTCGCTCCAAGTTTAGCAATGCATAAATTAATCGTGCAGTTTCACATAAAACAATTATTTATTAATTTACTACAAAATAATACTTTGAAAAAAAAAAATTAAAAATAAAATTAGTTTGACATGATTGATTACTTTTCGAGTCTGCACAATGGATTATTGTGAACCATTTGCAGATCTACTTTAGGTCCGACTAAATCCCTGATGTTGTTCAGGCCGTACTTGATCATCGTTGGTCTGAAATTGAATAATCAATTTGAATTGATATTAATAAAATATCAAGAAAAAACATAGATAGGAAATACTTGTTTGTTATATATTGTTTTACCTTTCAAGTGACAACCCCCATGCTATGACATTCACGTTTTCCGGCAGCCCCATTGGGAGCAACATCTCCGGACGGAAAACACCGCTGTTCCCAATCTCAATCCACTTGCCCAAACCATTATGGAAACAGAAAATTTCCATGCTCGGCTCCGTGTAAGGATTGTAAGCCGGTTTAAATTGCAACTGCGTGATTCCCAATTTGCTGAAGAATTCGTATAAGATGCCTATCAAATTTCCTAAAGTGAGATTGTAATCTGCAACGACTCCTTCCACCTGATGGAATTCCGCTAGATGTGTGGCGTCTAAGGTTTCGTTTCTGAAAACTCTGTCAATGCTGAAGAACTTGACCGGTTTGAATTCCCCCTGTAATTGTATCAACAAAATTGTGCGATAGTGAAAAATGTGCTTGGTGGGCTTGGCGGTCGAGATATCAGAATACAGACCTGTTGCATCAATTTGTACAACATCCTTGCACTAACAGCGGTGGTGTGGGTTCGGAAGACATTTTTCGAAGCCTCTTCGACTTTCCAATCATAACGGTAACCTTGAGATCCGTATCCTCCAGCTGAGTGGACTTCTTTGACTTTTTCCATGTATTCTTGCGGCAGTGTTTTAGTTAGAGATGGTTCTAAAAAGAATCAAAATTTAATCTAAAAGATCTAATCTTAAAATAGTTGTATGAAAGATTTTTTTTTAAATTAATCAAATTTTGAAATTACCTGAAATGAAAAATGTATCATGGTCATCTCTCGCAGGATGTTGCTGCGGTACGAACAAGGCATCAAAATTCCAGAATGAACTCTCGACAAAATTGTTCGTCGGCATTTCCTGAAAGCTAGAATTGAAAATTATGAAAATAGCGAAAACAAAATGACTGAACTTATACAGGACAAACAATCCACACACACCCCATCTCAATAAATATTTTCCGGAATTCAGATCTAACTTTCATCAGTGGATGCAGGTGTCCAGAATCCAAAGCTTGGCCCAGGGCATCGAAATTGTACGGCTTGAATGTTTTTTGCTTCCAGTTGTCGCTGACTAATAAATCCGCTGTTAAATCAGCTTCAAATTTTTCTATCTTCGTTGAGAAATTGGACCCCTTGCGGATCATCAAACTTTTTATAACTCTATAAATAAAACGTTATTACATTATTTTTCATTTTTTAGATTGACTTTGCATTTGATTTGTCAAAATTTATTAATTTTTTTTCTGGTGTTTTCTTTTTAACAAATATTAAATAATCATTTAAATCAATCGCCTTACATCTCTTGCAACAATTTTCTCTTTTTAAATTCCATCTTATTTTTGTCAGTGATATTGCTCAGGTCTTTTAATTGAGCTTGTGTTGTATCTGTAATGCTGGGGGCCTTTTTTCGCACAACTGGCGCACCGCTGCTTTTGTCAAGCTCAATCCATCCCAACATTATTGCTTTGGAAAAGCCAACTTTGGCGTACGGCGAACTCTTCATTATTTCCGACTGGGCAATGCCCTTGTCCGGAACAGCATTGTAGACCGCAGCTTCGTGACTGCCATTTTTCACAACATAGGTTCCTTCTTCTGTGAGTTCCCATTTTTTCGAACTCAGCTGCTCGACTTCTATTGCGTTCTAAAAGTTAATTGAATCCGTTAGCAAACAATTTTTATAAATAAAATTTTTTATGAATTGAAAACATATAAATAAGCATTTTAATGATTATAAGTATAAAATTTATATGATATGATGAACATTAAATTTGGTTTTAATAAGCTCAGTTTTGTACATTTCATGGACTTTTAATTGGAGTTTATTAGAGTTTAATGAGTTTATTGAAAAATTCAATTGTATTTAGATGGATAAAATCACACATTTTTGCAATGCAATTTTTGAAAATTATAAAAATGTAGAAAATTGTGGGTTTGTTATTTGAGGAGAGAGAAAAAATTGTTGTATAAAGATTGTATAATTTCATAATGAAAACTGTGATTACGTTTTCAAGTGCCTGCAAACTTTTGACTGCACCGATGATTTTCTGATGATCCTCATTGAGGATTTGCACCAGGTCCAACGTGTGTAACTTGTCACAAGTTTCCAACCGTTCGAGAATCTTCTCAGCTAATTCGTTGACAGCCATTCTTTTTGAAATTCTCCAGATGAAAATAAATTCGTTGATAAGAACAAGACAGGCCGAATTTGATCTTTACTAACATATGTGTGCAAGTTTAACAACACCGATTAATCAACTGCTTTTATAATTCAGATATAAGGTTAGGTTCAAGTATTAGGTGTCGGGAGCCAATTCGGAGCAAGAGAGTAGTTTTATTTTTGTCATGTTGGTGGTGCTGATTATTAACCATTTTTTTAACAACAATACTATTTGTTATTATTTTTTCATTTTGTCTAAACTTCGTTTAAGTTACAAGCAGCCTATTTTATCCATCTTAAATGTTGATAATTTTCGTTTATTTTCATTGTAAATATTTAAGAAAAAAAGAAAAATCCGACTCCGTGAACCTAGAATGTTAATTTTTGTAAGCGATTGTAAGCGACATCTACCGAACGATTCGTGTAGTAATGACAACAACACATCAACAAAATTTGTTTGACAAGCAAGATGACATTTAGATGACATGTGTAGTGTTGAAAGTTTAATAATTTTTATTAAACGTGGATATTCAGAATATTGAAAGATGAATAGTTTAGGGTTAAGTTTGATTTTTAAGATGGGTTGCTTATGTTCGAAAGAAACTGTTGTTATAAACAATCGCAAATATACAATAAGAGAATCTCTTGGACAAGGGTAATTGTAACCTAACAATTAAAATATCGAAATATTGAACAAAAAATTTAATAATTTAAATCAATTGCAATTAATTGCAATAATAAAGAAGTAATTAATTCAGTTTTGTTTTATTTGATTTCAGGGGTTTCAGTACGGTGTATTTAGTAGAGGATAATATTACTCATAAGAGATACGCTTTGAAAAAAATAATATGCCATGCTCCAGAAGACGAGGTTTTGGCAACAAAAGAGGTTGAGTATCATTCAATGTTGAAGCACCCGAATATTATCAAGTGTATTGATTATACTCAGGAAGGAATAGCCGATCCTGTTACCAATTCGAATAGTGAAATATTGCTTCTCTTGCCGTATTATAGAGTGAGTATAATTTTATAACATTAAAAAAGTAATTTTGAGATTTGAAAAAAATGCTGTAAAATGATTGTATTCATTTGTTAGAGAGGCACCCTAGCTGACGAACTTGAGAGAAGATCAATCTCAAAGGACTATTTCACCGCCTTAGATGCACTGACTATTTTTCTACAAATATGTGAAGGCGTAAAAACATTTCACGAGGCTAAACCAGAACCTCTTGCTCACAGAGATTTGAAGACTGCAAACATCGTTCTGGACGATGGAATGATTCCAGTCATCATGGACCTTGGTTAAAATATTTCTTTTCAAGTTATTCCAAATGTCTTTGCGTTTTTCAATTTTTAAACTTAATTTAATAACTTAACTTTAACGTTAACTTAATAAATAATATTTTATAACAGGTTCAGTTGCTCCAGCAAGGTTGAAAATTTCTTCATCTCAAGCTGCCCAGTCTCTGCAAGATACAGCAGCGGAACGATGTTCGATGCCGTACAGAGCTCCAGAGTTATTCAATGTTGAAAGTTATTCTATGGTTGATGAGAGGACTGATATTTGGGTAAACTTAGACGTCTGAAGTTGATTCTTTTATGATTTATGAAGAAAAGATATTCTTTTATTTATTCAAGAATATTTATCTTAATATTCATATAATAATAATATTAATTTTTTTAGTCCTTAGGATGCATTTTATATGCAATTTGTTATTTCAAATCACCTTTTGAAGCCGTTTATGAAAGAGGTGACAGTGTGGCTCTGGCTGTGATAAATGCAAATATCACCTTTCCTGAAAATGCACCTTATGCAGAGGTAAACAGATAGGCTTTTAATAAAAGTTTTTAATTTAAAATTTAATTTAAAATTTAATGTTTCAACTTTCCTTTTCATTAATTATACAAGTTCTAACATTTGTGCATTTGTTTTCTAGAATATTCACGAATTGATTAGATTCATGATGAAAGTTGATCCTATGGAACGTCCTTATATTTATAGTGTGATTGAAAAAGTTAGCGACGAAATATCAACTCTGCAAGCAAGAGCATAAACATAAAAACGTCATGGTTTGAATTTATCTATAAATTAAACATGAATATAACAAATTTAATTCGTTTTTTTTTTCATTTTTAAATGCTACCCATGCAGATTCTTGTTCCACCGGATGATATGAGATTTAAACTGGTCATTGAACTGGACTACCAGAGGAGAAAAACAATCAGAGGTTGTATGAAAATAACGAAAAGTTGAATGAAATTCGAATTATTTTTAGTCAAAGATTGTAAGAGAAAAAAATTGTATAAAACTGACATATGTATAAAATTATACCGCGTTAGAGTATATAATTTGTTAAGTTGTAACAAGTGATAGGTTGCAATAAAACTAATAAAAACAATTGAGAGATTATTGTAATTATGCTGTTTAATTATTATAAGTTTCATACCACTTACAAAGGCTCTTTGTACAAATCATTCGCGATAGTAAATTAAATTACAATAATTTTATCGTCATTGAAAATCTTTTTTTTTTTCTACAAAATTATTTTATAAAAATACCAAAATAGAGAGAGAGAAGAAGAAAAATAGAATTAAAAAAAATGTTTCTCCAATCAATTTCTTGATTTAACACATGTCCAATTTGTATTGACTAAAAACATGTTTGTATAATTTATTAGTTACAATCTAAATTATCGGAAATATTATGATACACTGTGAAATATTCAGTTATGCGTTGTTGCACTTTTTTCAACTCACAATTGAATTTTAAATTGTGTACATTACTTTAATTATCGTGCCTATACAATATTCAAGTTTTGAATCATACAAATTTCACAAATTGAATAAATAGAATTTTTTTACTTTATTGAAAAAAGAGAAAATAAATAAACTTAAAATTTTTTTTATTTTAAAACACTGCGTGCAATAAGAATTTATTTTGCATTGTGTTAAAACTGACTATTGTAAATCTTTTTCCATCTTATTCCTGTATTCATATGAAAATAGTCGCTATATAGTATATTTCCATAAATGAAAAAAAGCTATAGTAAACATGCTGTTTCCATTCCTTTGGTACATTTTTAGTCAATCAAACATAACTTAGAGTTTGCTAACAATGTTGTGCAAATTCAGAAAAAAATTCTTGCACTAAAAAATAAAAAGATCGAAACACCGATACGCGGCATAAAAATCTCTAAAAAAATCTGTTCAATCTGTTGAGCATTTTAACATTTAGCAGAAAAGAAAAGATATCTCGGTATTTCGATTTTCCATTTTTTTCGAATCAAAATTGAAATATAAATCCCGCCCAATACAATCGGTAACTATCTTCTACATACATTTTCTTTGCTAATACCTCGCTGTACTACTTTTTTCAGACGCAGATATACATACAATTGTGATTAAGTAATTATCAAAATCGACGTTTAAACTGCTCGTTGCTCTATAATACATATATAAAATACTTTCGATAGAAAATTTTACTATCCATTTTTTTGATATATATTTTCAATATATATACTTTAAAAATGTATTATTAGAGAATTTACAATTCATCTGTTCTTGATGGCCTTCACAGAAAGCAAGGTCCAGGGTTTACACTGGGTTTAATACGATCATATATCATGTTAACCAATATTTATATCGATTTAAAAATTGAGCGATCGCGGACGCAGAGGCGGATAATCATTCAAACTCAAAAATTGCCTTGCTGCCCTCGTCATCTCAAGTTGGTCTTGTGTTCGACCGCAGGCCACTGCAGTCCATTGTAACTCCAAACGAAACTGCAATTCAAACGTTATTCAAATTCCAATTTTTCTTTGTTATTTTTTTTTTCAATATTTATGAATTATTGATAATTATTATAATTCATAATAAAGAATTATGAATTATAAATAATAATAATATTTGATTATGAATAATAATCAATTTAAAATAATAATTAATACAAATGATGCAAACTCACCTTTGGCCGTTTCGCTGGCTTTTGCGTTTCAGTGCTTGTATCGCACGGACTGTCAAACGCCTCAAATGTGATCGCTCGTTTCGCATTGGGCCTTCGTTCAACGGGCTCAAAGTCGTAGGAAGTCTGGAAAGGATAGACGCACTAGCTACAGCCGGTATAGTTCAAAGAAAATGTATATAGAACAATCATAGAGTCTCCTTAGAGGGAGGTGCATGATTTTTCATTATTTTTTTTCATTATCTATAATTAAAAAAAAAACTCTTCTTGGACTCTCAATTGGAAACAATTCTTGATATCAAAAATAAAATACAAGAATAAATAAATAAGACAAAAAAGAATGTTTCATAATAATGACTAGGCCTTTGTATGTCGTGTTGACATGCGCCAACATTCGAATCAAGTCTTTGGGTTGTTCGTAGGAAAGGACAAAGGTATTTTGGTGTATACGCTAGGCCGAGCCAGTGTTTTGAGGAATTAGTGTAGGCATGCGACAACCCAACGTGCGATCAAAATTTCTTACGCTTTGATCGCTTCATCTCGACAACTACCGCGTTTTATTTTTTTATTTTTTCATTTTTTTGGTTCGTTTTCTATCAATCGCTTTTTCAATTTTTTTGGTACCGCTTTATTTTTACACCAAACGCGTTGTCGAGACAAGATAAAATTTTATTCCAAACAAAATAATAATAATATATATATAAATAATCGCGACAGAAAGCCAACCAATTCCGGGTGTCTCACTTGTCGACGCTAAACAAATGTATTTTAACGAAAATTTATGGAATTTCAACGATGTTTATAAGAGTACATTTCATATTAACAAAAAGATATGCGTCAGTGCTGTTCAATCAATAAGATGATTCGAAGTTTACTTTTCCGTTGTTTTTTTTTTTTTTTTTGTCAAGACCTTGATTAGGGTTGTATGGTCGTACTAAGCGTCATCGTTTTTTCTTGTACTGAAAATACGTACTTGTGACACATGCATCTCAGTCATACCTTCTTTTTTTTCAGCTCAATTATTTCATACAATTGTTGATTAGTATTGTTAATGGATAATGTTAAATATATTTATAATTACGTACTGACCTCGATCTACGTTGTCAGTTGATAAACGAAAGTTCAAACAAGGGGTCAATTTTTTTGCTATTTTTTCAAAAGATTTTCTCTTCGCGTTATAAATTAATAACAAGTACAAGGGGCAGGGGATAAAATTAATAAGTACTAGAACGTTAGTATGCAGATGGTTAATGGAGGAACGCATTTAGCGCTTTAAAATTGTATTGAAAAGTATTTTTTTCTCATCTCGTGCATGTCCGAGTATGATTTTGAATTTAAATAATTAAAATGAAATTGTTTCGTGTCATTAAAATACTTGTCAATACCATCTTTGATATTAGTTCTTTGGATTATGCATGTTATAAATTTTTTTGTATCATCAACTGTTAATTCGTTGTCATTGCGTCTAATCGCAATACAAATCAGAGCTAAAGTTAGTTGCTTAAACTTGTTACTTAAACTTAAGGAAAGTGAGAAGTGAAGTGAAGTGAAATTAGTAAAGGCTTTTGGTTATGAACTCCGAAATGTGCCGATTACATCAAACAATCAAGTAAGTAAACTAAAATAATAAAAAAATAATACAACGTTAACTAAAGAACTACTCTAATATATTAATGGATAACCAAGGTATAGCACTAAGGTAATAAGTTACTAATGTGGGACAATAAACATTAATTTACACAACAACGTAAACGAATAATAATAAAAGAGTAGCAATTAAAAACAAACAATCGAACAAATTTCAGAGTTACATAAAACGCAACGGAAGTTTGAGTGAGGAAAGAGAAACAGTTGAGAAGAATTAGGCCGGCTAGCGTGTCTACAGGCGGTGGGTTCGGGAATAGTACCAGGATAGGGCCGGTTGGCTTTGACAATCGTTTTGATTTTGGAATTGTGATTCTACCTTCATGGGACTTGGCCCTGTTGCCAAAAAACTATCGTCCAGTGCCATTGACGCCGGTGAAAACAACACTGATGTGTCCAAACTCTTGCTCTGAAACCAACAAAATGAAAACAAAATGTTATTATTACAAATTGACAAGTTGACATTGTCCTCGCATGCAAATAGGTTTTGTTGTTTACCGGAGTCTCAACGGCAAAGTTAATGTCGGAATTATCTTGATTGGACCAAGCTTGACAGAGAGCTTTGCGCGCGCGTTTTCCGCCCCCGGGAGCGCTGTTTTCTTTCCCTCGCCGTCGTCCAGTACTATATCCAGAATCCTGGAAGAGACTGCTGGTTCCTGCGAGGCTGCTTTCCCGGTCGGTTTCCTGTTTAATGATCTCCGTGAGGGCGTCCAGACGACTCGGTGTCGCTGGCAAGGTCGTGGCAGCGCCGCTCCGTCGTTCGAGCTCGGCCAGTGCATTTTTGAAAGGTGTCGGGGTACGGGGTGTGGTGCCATCTGGAAAATTTAACGCGTTGAATTAATTTCTCTTCCAAAACAAAAAATGAATCTAGGTTTATTGTTTAAAGACAACAGACCATCCAAGTTCCGACGCAAATCCGAAGGCTGCGGCGTCGACAGAGGTCCAGGACTACGTTTTGGAGTGCTGGCTCTCGGCCATGATGCCTCCGGACTCAGGTTGTTGAAAAATTGTGACGGACTGAAAGGAAGCTGCTTGATGGGGGTCGACGGCGTGGTGTCGTCCTGGTTCTGGTTCGCCAGCAGGTAATCCGAATGGTTTCCGCTGTCCGGGGTGTCGGTTCGATGATGATGCATCGACATGTGGTGGAGGTTTCTTCGTCGGCGTAAAATCGGCGGGGGACTAGTCTTTGTTTTTTCCGACGGCTCCTCCTCGAGGTCGGGCATCGGGATCAAACGAATCTCTGAGCTCCTTGAACCGCTTGCTTCGGTCGGAATTTCCAAATCAAAATACCTTTAATTTAAAAAAAAATCAGATTAATTTAATAATCCTTTTACAGTAAATTAAGAAAAAGTCAATAATTTGAAATAAGGTCAATTACTTTGAAAATGGCGAAAATTCAGATTTAATCTTAGATTGGGTCGGCCTAAGGGGAGAGTTAAGCGAACTCTCGGATGGACATTGTATCAAACTGTCGACATCGTTGAGTTGATTGCGCGAGCTCATCGTGGATTGTTGTTGCTGCCAACTGGTAGTCCAATCCATCTCGATCGACTGCGAGGTGCAAGTGCTGCTGCTAGTCGCGCCGCTCAGGCTCGAGCTGCTGTTTTTCATGCCAGAAAGCATCTGCATTTGACCTTGACTAGAATTGTCATCCAAACTGAGCGGATCCTTCGGCACTATCTGCGTCTCGGAGCCTTTTCTTCGTCCTCGTCCTATAAATCAAAATTTAGATAAAAAATATAAAACATGAATAAAAAAATCCAAGAAAAATAAAATCCAGGTGAAAATTTTTTTTTTCAAATGAAGATTGAAAAGAAAGTGAGACTATTGAAAAGGAAGGTGAAAATTCTGTATGACATCATTTATTATAAACGGGAAGGCAGATGTCACACATACCTCTGCTCGCCGAGGTGCGTCCCTCCTCCGCCTCGTACTTTCGCCGCATTGTACTGTTCCAGTGATTTTTTATTGCATTGTCAGTTCTGCCTGGCAAAAGTTTGGCGATCTTTGCCCACTGGTTGCCGACCTTGCGGTGGGCCTCGACTATTATCTTGTCCTCCGCCTCGGTCCATGCAGTCTTCTTGATCCCGGGGTTCAAGTGATTGTGCCACCTCTCGCGACATTGCTTCCCAATGCGGCCCTTGAGGTGCCGCGCTATCAGAGTCCACTTTTTCGGACCGTACCGTTCTACCAACTCCACCACTTTTTCATCCTCCTGTAAATTCAAATCACTTCCATTCAAAAACCGAAAAAAAAGCCAATTTAATAATTATTCACATTTGTCTTCGTTTTATTGCTCGCAAATCATCCTTGACAATTTTCACGCCCCTTTGAGGTTACGTATTCACACGTGTTTCTCTAAATTCCATCGCAACAAATTTGCCTGGAATTTTGTCTTTTCATTTTTTATTCTTTTTCATTGTTTTTTTCGGATGTAAACTTAAATATTATTTTAGCATGTAAATTAGGTATATGGAATTGAATTATCGACACAAATGGAAACTAGAAAAGAATACAAGACTAAAGATGAATTTGTAATGTTAGATAAATACTAAAAGTGAGAAATACCAAAGTGAGAAATTACTTTGCTGATGCTTGATCATATATTGTTGAATAAAAACTGTTTGAACATCGTTTTTTACTTTGCATTTTTGCAGAGCAAAAATAACGCTCGGGACGAGAGATTTGCAAGATGAATTTTATCTGAAAGGCGTTCTAAGAACTAGTGAACGGGTCTCCGAAGATCAGAATCATGCAAGAAAAACAAGTTCAAATATGTAATGCTGGTTACACGAAGGCGAATAAGGAAAGGGGCTGAAAATAAAAGAAAACAAAGAGAAAGAAGCAGACAGTGCGAAAGAGAAAAGAAAAGGAACATTATACACAAGTTGCATAGGTAATTCAATCGTTCAGTTCTCGAGGCCCGTTTGGCTTCTTTTGTTACTAACACCGACTTTGAGTGTCAAAAATAAATTTAACATTTGATTATTTAATTATAGATGACTGATCCCAACCGAGTTGAAATAGAAAGAGAAAAAAAAGTAAAACTAGACTATCCTTTAGAAATAACATTTGAACATTATTTACATCTGAAATTTATTTTTCGAGTTAAAATGAAGATATAAATTGATTTCATCAAATTTTAATTTAATAAAAACTTTAATTAAACTAAAATTTTGATTCAATGAAATTTAATATGAAGATGCAAATTTCAATGACGGTATATTGTTTCAGCGATAGTTTGAAGATGAATGAACAGACCTCCTTAGTCCAAGGGCCTTTAACCAGCTCGGGATTGACAACCTTGGCCCATCTCTGCTGGCATTGTACGTCACTTCTGTCGGAAAAATGTGCCGCAATGCTGTCCCAGCGAAAACTGGTACCTGGCTCGGCCTGGCTTACCAGTTGCTTCAACAATGCATCCTAAAAGAAACAAATCCGTCAGCCTCATGTTTCACACTTTTCCATCCCTTGCTGAACTTATAATCATCAACTGTAAACGACTTTCCCATTTTCATCTCAGGTATATAATATACAATATATTATTCACAAGAAAATTATCGATCATCTATAGATAAATTATCTATAGATAGATTATCTATAGGTCCGAATCAAAAATGATCATTAATTAAGTTTTTTTATCATTTCTATGTTGATTTAAATTTTATGATTTAATCCTGTCTTTGCCTTTTGAACAAAGTAATTTTTTCACATTCCTTTTTTTTAACAAAATTCAATTACGTATTATAAATAAATTGTATTAATATTACTTGATTTTTTTAATTTATTATTATTGTGTAAATTTAATACGTGTTAGTTAATTATGTTGATTAATGTTGTATAATGAGTTTTGGAAAAAGGATGAACAAAAATTATTCAAATAGCGAGACGGTGGTAACTAAAAACTGGGTTGCGTTATATAATGAAGTCTGGGCACGAAGAAACCGAAAGATGAGACATTTGCTTGTCAAGCTTTCCCGTGGGAAATGAGATCGTGTCTACCTGCTGGAAGAACAAGGTGCGATTATTGTGTCTCTGAACTCTATCCAAATCGATAAAGTGGTTGAAAGAATTTGGCCATTCCGGGGCCTGGGGGCTCGAGAGGGGAGTCCCCCGAAACGTCGAATTTCCGACATTTGTTTATCGCGCTCAGAGTGAGTTCTCTCGTGAGTGTTGGGGCTGAAAAAATGCCGGGGCTAATCATCGGTTTTTACCTCTTCCTTTGTCCAGCGACCCTTATTTATGTGTTTGCCCTGCGAGTGACTGGCCGAGTTCGCCGGCGGATTTGGCAGCGGAGTCGACGTCGCAAATTGCGCGCCGTAATCGGTCTCGGATTCGTCGCCGCTGCTCGAGTCGTAGCCCGACCTCGATCTGCAACAAACAAAATAACAATCTTAAAATTAGCCGCGACGAAATTTGACACGCCGGCCATGCTCCGCTGCACATCCTTCCTACACAGGGGCTTCCCTCCAAAACCACCCGAGAGCTGCAATAACAAAATAACAACCGCATCCGCCTCGCTGGCGGCCACGCATATCATTTGCCAAGTGTCTTTTTACTCTATTTCCTTCCCTGATTAATCAATCCTTCCGCATCCTCTTCAACGAAAGTCTCTCCCCAATTTTTAACGTACTTTGTTTTCCTTTCGCAATTATAACAATTTTAACCATGGGTTGAGCTTTGAAGCGGAACACGCAATCTTGCGAAATTTTTCAGAATTTGTTCGAACTTTGTATAAACGTTCTTCATAACATTTCCAAACTGGTTCGAAAGTTTAAAACAAATCGTAGATGTTGAAATAATTATTTATTCTCAAAAATAATTATTTGATTAATGAGGCTAATATTATTAATACAAATTTGTAAATTAAATTAGCACAATTGTGACACAAAATTTAATTCATGGAGATAAAAATCTTTTCAATCCACATGAATAATTAATATAAAATGTTTTATACATAGTGAGAGGTTGAACTTATAAGAGACTAAAACTTACATATTCGCAAAATAGTATAAGTTTTAATGTGAATTTTGTTTCGATGTCTTTTATTTATGACAATAAATTGAAGCACTAAATTTCAATAGAAAAAACTTTCTTCCAAAGAGTTTGAAAAAGTTTGAAAAATTGTTTGAAAAACATTCATAGGGGCAAGACAAAGTTGTATAGCGAAATAGTATGAAAAATCAATTAATTTACGGTAGGAAAAAAGGAGCGCGAAAGGGGGAGGGTTCTTTATGGCAATGATAAGGTCGATGAAAACATCTGGGTGCGACATATGCGCGTACACTCGTGGCATGTGTACTACTCATCGTGTCCCTTGGTACAGCATTGTAACCTCCCTCAAAGTGGCATAAGCGCATCACACACACCGACAAATACCGCGCCAACTTTACACACGCTCAATGAGGGGAACCTTACGCGCCTATTCCGCACGCAGCTGTCTATATATCTACGCAATCACTCATTATCAACTTCTTTTTACATGCATATGTCTCTCAATATTTTTCTCTCCACACAATTTTCTTCCTTGACCATGAATAATTTTGATCAACGTATCTCATACGCTTGCAATTCTTTTTTTATTTTTTTTTTCTAGCGGACAAATTTCATCTGCGTTTAATAAAATTAATTCTAATAAAATGTTATTTCAATTTCATTTGATTGAAAGATAGGAAGGAAATGCTGTTTTGTAAAAAAGTAAGAAAAAAACAAAATTGAAAAAATTAAAACGCACGTTAATTTTGGATGTTTATTATTTTGTTCGTGTGAGAAAAAGAATTATATTTGTAATTGAAAAGTGTGACGGAATCGGCGAAGAAAGTTGAGCAAGGGTATATAAAATTAGAGCAGGTGCCTGTTGTGACACAGCTGTTTCATAAAATGTAATTCTTGAGTATTGTAGGTGTTGACGAGACGGAACGCCGACTGCATGAAAACCTATAGTTTTTTCCTCAATAAATGCATCTTAACCAGCCGATAGAGAGGCAGCTGGGTCGCTCGTGTATAAAGGATCAACAACGAGCACGTGCGCACGTTTTCTCCGGTGTCCACAGGAACAGCCGGTGTGTTTAAAAGTCTGACGAGGCAAATATTTTTCCTATTGTTTGGCCCTTCGTCTCACGCGCTTTTCTCAGTTTCTGAATAAACAATTTTTCTTTCCCGGTGAAATATTTTTTTTAATTAAAAAAAACTTTATTTTTAATTTTTTGCGTTCTCTTTTTTTTTGGAGTCGAAGAAATTCGTCTTGCTCCCCTTATCTCATTTCCTTAACTTGAAACTTCCCCCCTGAAAAGGTAGACTTATTATTATCAAGCAAGTTCCCCTTTTTTCTTTAACATTCGCCCAATTCTTCGCCCTTCTTCATGCTCGGCTAAACTGATATTCACAATGCAAAAAAGTCATATGCTCCTATTACGAGTCAACGTTCGCTGGTTGTATGTGATTGGCTGAACAATTTTTGGAAAAAAAATTAATGAAAGAATAAATAAATTCATTCATTCTATTTTTTAATTCAATTAAATCCTCACAAAGTTTTCTGAAGATTCTTTTTTAATTCAATGTTTAAGTGAAGAAAATAAATTAAAAAACTAACAAAAAATGAAAAGTTGACTTAAAAATTTTTCAGTGGAAAATTATAGTTGAAGATAATTAAAATTACTGACATCACATGAAATCCACAGTTATTTTGAACTTGAGAATGAGATATAAATTAATGTTATGATTCCGTCTATGAAACTGAGTTGAGTGAACTATGGTTGGATTAAAAGGAGAAAAAAATAATAGAGTAAAAGGGATGTATTGAAAAGAGATAGGGGGATTGGTTTTGGAGGTCGTGTGACTTGCGAATGAATTAGCATTGTGAGAGAGAGTGAGAGAGAGCCCAATGCATATGCACACATATGCGCGATACAAAATGCTCTCGCACCAGAGGTTACTCCAGGGTGGAAGTTACGGCGAGACATCTGGCAGCCACCTGCCTCGATTTGCGCGCCCTTGCACTAATGCTGCCAACCTCTGTCAGTAATTTAAACATCGCGCGAGGGGGAAACACCCTACAAGTCGGGGGCTCGTTCCTCCTCGTCGTGGGCCTTATGTATTTTCCGCCGCGCTCACCTTGCTCGACGCGCGAAAAAAGACACAACCAGTGAATAAAGAAAAAAGGGCGACGTGCTCGTTCCCATGACAAGTGCCGACGATGCCAGTCTACACCCGTGCGAATTTTTGACACCCCCGTGGGAAACTGTCATACTTGTTCCCAACCACGCTGCCAACTTGGAGTTTCCTTCTCCATTTCGTAGTCCACTTCCCTGACACACTCACCACCTGAGATCAAAAATGAGTCATCGCACTCACGATAATCAATGCCTAGTGTCTAGTTTTGTTAAAATCACAAAATGAAAAATAAGGAAGGATTGTAATAAAGATAGTAATGTTTGTATGCATAAAATTTTAGAGAAAATAAGATACATATTAATATATAAAAACAAAAAAAGTTACTTAGTACGTTTATTTAAGAAAATTTAGATTGAAATGTACGATTTTTCAGATGTGATTATCCGCCGATCATTTTCCCAACTTTATTACATTTTTACTCCGTTTTAAATGGCAGAGAAAAAAATTGCAAATTTCTTGAGACGGGAAAGTTTCGGGATACAAAAAGATCAATTTAATCTTGGAGATAAGAAATTGCTTATATTATACACTGGATTATAATTTCATGGGAGCAAATTGTTTTATCGCGTTCTAAGAATGTCTGGAGAGGAGGGAGGGGTTTGGTATGCGAAACACAATTGAAAGAGACAATATGTTTTGCTAATGAACAGAAAAAAAAGGAGGTGAAATGAAAAAATAAAGTAAGAGAGAGGCCTTTAGCTGACCTTCCCGAACTTGTTCGAACTTGTGAGTCAAGGCGCAATAATAGAGCAGATGCTCGCAATCAAGGTGGTGTGTGTCTCGCAACCCCTCTAGCGCCACGTTCAGATCGCGACAGGAATAATCGACAAGAAAGCAAAGCGATAGTGGCTTTCGGAAGGGGAGTTTGCCCCCTGCTATCTCCGTCCTTGTCTCAGCGTTTTTGGTATCAGCTTTCACTTGGCTCTTTATTGCAACTTTGATGGTTTGTTAAAATACGGCTCCCGAGACGAATCCAATATCGATCACGCACTCTCAGACCCTTCTGTTTTTCCGATCCAGGGTACTAATCTTCCGGGACGGATCGAATTTTTGAGGCTTCCCGAGTGGAAAAATAAATCCCTCTGAAAAAAATTTCATCTTAAACAAAAATCAATCTTCCGTCAAACTTGTTCTCCCTCGAACAAAAATAAAACGAAAGAAAACCAAGCAACGGGACGAATAAAAATATTGGTCTCGTCTAATTGGCCAAATTTTGTTTGACTGACATAAGACGAAATTCGGTCTTGTTTCCGAGTATTGATTTTGTGCGAGTTAAAACGCATTGAGTCCAACAACCCCTTGGTGGTGGATTTCACTGTTTGGCATTGAAGTGCAGAGCGTCCCCTTCACAGTTGCGTTGGTCAAAAAAAAATCATCCATTGTCGTTTCATTGCAGAGCAGCTGCTATCAATCGGCACTTGAACTGATGTCAGACGCGCTTTCTCTCACTCTTTCTGTCTTTCCTTCTTTTTTTTTCTCTAGCTTTTCTGGACCTTATATAAGATTGATAAAATTGAGAGTTGATTAGGGTTGATTAACAGACTTGAACTTGGCATATCATTTTGTAACTCTGCTCAGATCCATCTCCACTTTTAGAGATAAGCAAAATTTAATCTCAGATAAAATGATCAGTTTTGATTTTTTTGAGGATGAAATTGATAAATAAATTTTAATTTTGTATGAACTTTCAAGTTTGGGAAAAAAAAAAAGTTTGAACGGGTTGCAATTTGTAGCCACTCCGTATAATGAATTTGTCATTCTCTTTTCTATTTGCAAAATTGAATTATTCATTTTCGTTTGTTTGCTCCAATTACGAATCCCAACGCGGAATTTAAATTCCCACGATTTTTGTGATGTTATATTCCCACTAGTTTCGGCTTTAGCATTTGAAAAGCATTGTCTCTATTTTGCAGGACCCTTTGGCTAAACTCAGCCTCGGGGTTCTTTAGATAGAATTTCGGTAACTAACTTGTGTTAAAAATCAAGTATGGAAACAAGTTTGAAGTAAACTCTGACAAATTTCAATTTTTAATTGTGCAATTTCGTTTGTTGATTTGGTTGGTCCTCTCTCGTTTGAATGTATCGAAAAGTCATCTCAGAGATGAAAGATGCAAGACCATTAAAGAGAACGACTGAAAGAGTGAGAAAAAAAAGAGTGAGAAAAAAAGGTACCGGATTTTACTGCAGGTTCAGAACGGATCCAGGAAATAATTTATAGTCCCACGATTAGGAGGAATTTTTATTAATCTGTTATACAACAAATTAAAAAAATTGCATGTACAACATGTTCATATAAAAAATTTTACAACAAAAATTCATTTTTTTAATTTTTTAACTGAAAATTGTGTTTTAAAATGTTACTTCTGTGTGCAAAAGAAAAAGTAAGAAAAGAAAAAAAGGAAATTGAATATTTATGAACAGATTCCGCTAAATGATAAATAATTGTCGGAATAAAATAATGACAATGTACATGAGACGCTGACCAAGCTACTATTTGAATCAACATCAATCGGTACGAGATAAGTTCATATTCTCTTTGATATAAATATCAAACAGTCTGTTTCCGGTCGGACCGCCACATGTTTACTATAATTGAGCCCATGGTCATCGTTTCTCATATTCATTGTCTATTCAGATGAAACTGAAAGAGTTACTTTTAGGAACATCTGCAAAATTTTTTAATTAAAAAAAATCTGAAAACATAAAATTGTTGTCAACTGGATTGCAAAAAAAAAAAAAAACAAAACAAAACAAAATTTGCAACATTTCGGACTTAAATTGTTCTTCTTATTATAATTTTGATTGACCATTGGTGACTTTTGATTTTAAATGTCACAAGTCAGCCGACCATAACAGCACGTTTGCAGTCAACAACAATGTTTTGTTTTTGCAAAGTTCAATGACTCGCAGGTCGCACAACTGCACGCGTTACAATATATAGCTGCGCGTCGGGTTTGCAATTTTGCGAACCGCGACGCACAACAACGCGCAACACTTTTGTTTTATCTCGTCCTACAGGCGGGGGAATAAAAGAAAACGTTTGAGAATGCCCAAAGACTACGCAAAGATTCTGGGAAACCATCGATTGAGAATCATTCACACAGAGAAAAAAGACCTCGACAAAACTCAACACACAAATACAAAAGACCAAATGGCTATTTCTTTATGAGTCTTTTTTTTTCTAAAACTCAGAGAGTTCCCGCTGGCATAATTTTACAATAAACAAAATGTAGCTCCAACAAAAGACCGGCGCCAACAATTGCGCAAATTTCGGTCCCACGTTTTTTTTTTGGAGGGTTTTTTGGAAGGTTAGATCGGCTGTGTCGGAAGGTTAAATCGCTGTGGATGTAAACAAATGGTATGATCGATATTGTTGAAACGTGATAAGTAAACCATGAATAATGAACAATGAAAACTTTGTCACTTACGCTTCCGTGGGTGGCGGCGAATAAAATGTGGAATGATACGTGTGGATGTCGACAGTTTTTGAGGGCACGAGCATCGGGTTCGGCAGCATGTCCATGTTGAACAGAGCAAAGTCGGTGCAGGGATAAATAATTAGACGCGGGCGCAACTTGTTCAGTGCAACGCTGCTCCGCCGTTGTTTACACTATATCCATGGTTGGGCTTGTTAATTAAGCTTGGGTTCGCGCCTCGGCTCGGCTCGAATCGTCGCGCGTCCTCACCTCACGTGAACACTGCACACAACAATCAACTCGGCTCGAAAGCTCTCGGGCGTCATTTTTCGCGGCCCGCCAACAACAACATTTCGCGCGAATCGATCATCCAGTTCGAAAACAGTTTGGCTTGTACACATGCGCGCTGCTCCCGCCTTTTTGTTCCCTTCGTTGTCCCGAGCGACCCCGACAACGAGGACCCCCTTTTTTGCTATTTTATTTTATTTCCTTCCTATTTTATTTTTTTTCCTTATTTCTTTTTTGCAACTTGTCAATTGTCAATTGCGGATGGTAATTGATGATTGGCTGGATTGTTCAGTGTCCTTGGTCATGTGGGATTGCCGGGGGAGGAAGGGAAAGAAAGAGGGATAGAAAGAAAGAGAGGAATAAATGTAGTTGACAGATGCGCAGCGGCGCGCACTCCGTTTGCCTCGGAGGTTGCTTGAAAACTGACGCGCCGAGCGCCGCCGGCTTGGCGGCTTCGATACGACGATTACCACGGGGAGGGGCGCCCATGCCAATGGGCGACGACGCTCGAACAGGATCCGAACGCGGCCGGGGGATGCCTCCCCACGCAACACACATCAGAATGCCGGGCTCTCTTTATTTTTCCTGTTGGCGCTCTTCTTGTGGTCCACGTTCCGCTCTTTGCCTTTCACTCTTCTCTTCGTCTTTTTTTTTTCTTGCTTCTTTTCGTTCGCCGAACACGCGCGAATTCCCACGAAGTTTCGGAGGGAATTCGCGCGCCTCGAGTCTCATCATCCAGCGAGGGACCCTTTTTGTTTGCGCTTCACCTCAACATTCGTTGTTTCGTACTCTTTAAAAATTGTTTACAAGTATTTTTACAATTTTGCGCTCGGTCTATGTTAGCATTTTTTTTTCCACGGGGTTGCCTTGAGTACAAAATTTTTTGCGGTGTTATCGCATTGTCAACAATGATGAATGCTGCATTTTTAATTTACAATGCGTTTATTTTTATTGTTGTTATTTTATTGCAGATGAGGAAGAAATTGATTGGATCCTGTTTTGATCCTGTTCTCAGTGGCTTTGGACATCAAAAAGGCATCCTTAGAGGCGAGAGGCTAAAGGGATTGAAACAAAAAAGAGGAATGAGGTTTTACTATACATACTATATACAAGCGAACGCCGCAAAAGAGAGGGGCCGAGATGAAAGAAATCTTTCCATTCAGTTTGTTCTTTTTTAACTCCAAAAGTGAAATAACAGAAGGATGAAATATTATAATTTGTTTCTGCGATGGGTGTATTTTGTACAATTCCAGTTTTGGAGTATAGTATAGTTTTATTTTTTGTTATTTTCAGGGAAGCATTAAAAATTGGACACGTTGTCTGAAGGATTTTTTCCCATAGTAACAAAGAGAGGTTTCCGTGGCGATTTAAACGGCACGTGATCATCGATCGGACGAGGAATGTTTGATGGGGCATTTTCTATTACGAAAGATCGACCGATTCAAAAAGCAAGCTGGTCATGTAAAGAAATTTTAAATTTCATTGATTAAAAAAAGAACATTTTCAGTTTTTTGCAACGGTAAACAATAATAGTAAACTATGTGAAAAAAAATTTTTTTTAATTTGTTATAACTATGTTAAACAATAGTAATTTTTAATAAGTTCCATAAAAAAAATATGAAACGTTTTTTATTAGAGTATATATGGAAGTCTAGAAATGACGAAAACTTTGATTCGTGCACAACTTTTTATTTGACAAGAAAGGTCCGACCACCACAAAATCTCAGGCAAAAGTGAATAGTTGTTTTCCAAAAATGTATACACAGACCACAGAGCATCGTTTCATCTAAAACATCATTGTCATAAATTTGTTACGTCGTGTCGTTCTTATCTTTCTAATTACTAGTTTTGTCCCAATAAGAAAAAGGTAATAAAGTTGGGAAAATTCTCAACTCGAATGCTCGACAGATGGGCACACTTTTTACATCACGTACATTTAAAAAGAAAGTTTCCTAAATAAATAATGTAGGGGCAGTCGGGGTAATTGTGACACGTAGGGTAACATTTGACACTACTGAAATTGGGTTCAAACATACAACAACTTTTAACAATTTTTTCTTAGTTTAATTATTTCAATCTTTAATTTCAATTCAATCTATGAAAAATTTTAATTTTTATAAAATAATAAATTGACTTGAGTGTCATAAATAAACTAATTACTCCTATTATGTACTTTCAACTGTAATTTATCGATAAGACTGGTATTTTTAATTTGATTAAATAATTAATTTCCATACAAATTTTAGGTGAATGTTTTTTAGGTGAGTATTTTAAACAATTGTTTTTTGCTTGAAAATTTGATTGCATTTTTTATTAAAAATTTTTCATTAAAATACCCAAACCCAAACAATTAATGGAAAAAAAATAAGAAATAATATAATTGTACATTATCGGTTTCAGATTCGCCGCCAAAATTTTGAACTGAAAAGTTCAATGTCTGAAAAGTCTTAGAATCACTAGCGCCGTGATCCTAGATTATTGTCTGTTACGCTGGTGATAAATGTTGGTCATGTTGGCTGCAACGTCGTCTGGTGTGGCATACCCCTTTATCCCTAGACGTCGGGAGACAGATGTGTTAACCAAATGCACTTGTTATGCACCCAGTCTACACCGACAATCCAGATATTCAACAAAAGTCTGATAATAATAAAAGAAACAACAAATGAAATGACACGCAGTTGCGAAACGTCATATCGTATCAAGTTCTTGCGCAAAGGAATCAATCGAGTTTGAGGAGCCTGCAAATGTAATAAAGAGAAATCGGATTAGGCGAACGGAGCAAAAACGAAATCGGGCTAAGGAATTCTTTGATATTAGTCACGTGGTTTGCCAACGATGAGCTCCCTGCTAGGAGAGTATCGGACCGTCATACGAGTGTGTTACTAGTCTAGTGCTGTGAGCATGTGGAGTAGAGGCCAAAGTCTATAACACTTTGCACCGCCAAGAAGGGATCAATCATTGTTTTGCCATAAGATGAATGAGTCCAACGCTTCGCTCCTGTGCACAATGGATCTGGCTTTGTTGTAAATAGAATCGACAAAAAAACAACGATGACAAGAGTCGAGTGAAATTTTGAGTACGAGTTTTTTTGGGAATTGTACAGTACACCAAACGCGTCGGCCGCTCGAGAAATACGATGGCTTACGATATCAAATGGATAATACCACAATTAAAGAAAACCGCGAAATGTGGATCTTCGCTGTGGAACTTCGCGAGCAGTCTGACCTTTGTTACGGTTAGCATGTTTTCGAAAATAATCATAGGTGAGGTGTAAATTTAGGCTCGAAATTATCTCTGAATCTTAATTTGTTCCAAATGCGAATAACTAAGTGCGAAAGCAACTTGGCAAAAAATTGCTATCGTAATGCCAGGAAACTCAGAGTTTTGTGTTATGTAAATGATCGATGTGTTACGTTATGGTTTCCTGGTTTTGTGAAATGGATTGTCATTAAGTTATCGAATGAATTATTAGATAATCATAACTTACATGTATCGATATGAGGTTGTAATAATTAATTTAATGACTGATTTTATTTCTGTTTTACAAGAATGGTTCAACAAGACTACTGTCTACAACAAACACATCATCTCCAAGGCATTGGATCATCGACCAAAGAATATACCATTGATCACAGTCTCCAACCACCACAGCTGCTTTGATGACCCTGGGATATGGGGTAAATAATATACGAGTATTGAATGATGATGAGTTCATCATTTTTTACTAGTATATACAACTTTGTTTTTTTTTTAACAAAAAAACTTACAAAAAAACACGATAGTTTACGTAGACAAATAATTTATTTTCATCGTGGATGCTAACTTAATGATATACTTACTGTGTATTGCTCAATTTTGTTTAATTGAAAAGTAAAAAAAAGGAAGACATAATATTAATATTGTAATAATAAAAGTACTTGATTTTTTATTTATAAATGAGTTCCGTCATTTAATTTATTTTTACTTTTAAGCATATTGAAATTTAAGATAATATACTTCCGGGTAACATTAAGTTAGCACTTTAAATTGGCACTCTAAATTGTTATTTTTCGAATTCAGCATTAAACTTGCATTTATAAGTAGCCTCGCGTTTCAAAACGTGCAATCTTGGTTGAATCATTCAATTGGAGTTGATTCTATAGAATCATAAAAATTGAACTTGTTGACTTATTGCACTAGAAAGCACTGATATCACGTCGATTTGAACGTTGTTTGAATTAAAAATTTAAATTTTGCAAATAAAAAATGTCATAACTTCGAATACTCGCTTCTGAGCTACTAAATAATTGCAAGTTAGAGTGTTACAAGCATCTAAAATTGTTCATAAAAAGTACAACAGAGAGTAGATACTGGAAATCGGGGAGGTACTACAGTATAAAAAGTTGTAAATCATTTTCTTACAAAAAATTTTTTTCTGAAAAATTTCCGTTGTGGATGAATTTTGAATCATCTGATTTCGTGACTTTGATTATTTGTCAGAATAAAAAAGAATAAATGACTAGAATGAAACAAAAAAATTAAAAAAATACAAAATCTTGAAAAATGATTGAAATGAATTGTTTTAATAAACTCGAACATACCTCCCCATCTTCTCAGACAAATATAATGTTTTCTTTCTCAGAACGACATCGGTAAGCGAATTTAAGAAAGAAAAATCTGTGAAATCATTTAGCAACACTGGACCTGAGACACTGTATGAATCGAAAAAAGATGCGCTGGTCGCTGGCTGCTCACGACATATGTTTCACAAACGTTTGGCATTCCTACTTTTTTATGCTTGGAAAATGCATACCCGTCATCAGGGGAGGCGGCGTTTATCAAGAGGCTATGGACTTTTGCATAGAAAAGCTTGCTGGGGGAGACTGGGTGCACGTTTTTCCAGAAGGAAAAGTGAATATGTTTAAAGAAAACATAAGGTAACTTCTGAACAAAATCAAAAAATTGTTAATATAATTAATATCGTAGAAAGAAATTTAATGTACGAATTGTTTAATTATTATTTTCAGATACAAATGGGGAATCGGCCGATTGATATGGGAATCCCCGGTGACGCCGCTTGTGATACCAATTTACCACCTTGGAATGGAACAAATACTACCAAATGAACCGCCATATGTTTTTAAGTTTAAGAAAAAAGTGACGATGAACTACGGGGACCCGATCGATTTGTCCGGTCTCTTGACGGAGTTAAGAAACAGACGCGCAAGTGAAGAAGAAGCGAGAAAAGTCATCACGGATTATATTCAGGCTGAGCTTGATAAGTAGGTTTTTAACTATATTCAAAAACTTGAAATATTACAATTTTAAAAGCAATGATTTGTAATTTAAATTCGTACCATTAAGATACGAAAAAACGCGAGTCATTTTTACGCAAATCTGTGTGTGCAATATGTTAATGCAACAAAAACTTTATGTTTTACAGACTGCAACTAATAACAGAAGAACTTCACGTACGTCTCTGACGTCGAGGGTGCGGCATAGGCCGCTTGTAAGATAAAACGCTTTCTTACCGGAGGTGATCATAAACAAACTTATGAATCATGTAAAATACGCTTGATTTTACATGGGTAGTCAAAACATGATTAATATGATTAGTCAAAACAATTAAAGCTATTTTTATATGCGCCATCTAGTTATACGAGTCTATCCATGATAGAGTTTCAATTGTACGAACTTCCGAAAATATATTTTCTGTTTAAGAAACTTATCATAGAAACATGGAATCATAGAAACAGAACAATAATTATAATACGGATTTTGTAAATTGAAATTTTTGCATAGCTGTATAGCTTGAAACTTTTTATACTCTGCGTTTCATGCAGTTTGCACCAACTTTTTAATTGCTTTAGCATCCAAGCTAAGTTCAAATATAGATTTTTTAAGCAGCGTTAAAAAATACAGTTGACAAAAAAATCGATTCATCGAATGTCATTGCATTGATTTTTGAATTTTTGTAAAACCATATAGGTGGAAGGATTGGGTTTGTGTAATTAAATTTTATGCCACCTTCCATCAATCATGTGCTTCCTTAAAACATTGGTAGGCGTGATGTACATATGTTAAATAAACATAACTACAATGTAGAATACAATTTTAATGAAGATTGTTCCTGTGAAACAATAAACATTGTAATACCGATAATTTTGACTTTCTTTTCGTGTCAGTAGGAGCAGAGCAAGGTTTGATTTCAAACGATGGTTTCAGTGACTCCGTATAAAACAGCACCACGACGAAGCCCGCAGCGATACCAGCAGACGGCGATTACCCCCTCTATCATTTGACATTTTTGCCATGAGCCGAAGCGATTCGCCACGAGACAGATCGCCTACGGACAGTGCAGACTCTGCGGATACCGTAACGAATATTCTGCCTCAAAAATAATCACGTGCTTACTCTTAAACACGGTAGAGGCATAAATAAAATCAAAAGTACGCTACACATGTACCAAATGATGAAAAATGGAATCAAATTTTTCTTTAAAAAAGTAACAATGATAAAAAAATGAGATCGAAGAAAAATGACCGGAAAGAAACAAGTACGAAGCGTTTTTTTCAAGTCGCAAATGTTAGCGATTTGTTGCTTTGTCATGTTCTTGTTTTCTTCATGTCAGCAGCTCTCGTTTAGTTATTTTCATTCCTAATAAAAAATGTTGTTTTCGCGTGTGCATATTATAAATGCTAAGATATGTAGAACGTCTCACAAGACAAACCGCGAGAGAGGTCTTGGAAGTTACGCGCGCCGGGGCCCTGGGAGAAGTCGCACAATATGCAGGGCACAGGGCGCGGGGACGGGGAGAGGGGGCAAACATGCAATTCAGCATCAAGCGCAAAACATATCTACTCTCCAGAGCTGTAAAATGAGAAGCGCACATATTGGAAGGTAATAGAAATTGTATATCGAGTGGCGGGGGCACGACAAAACTGAGGCATCGAAGAGCCCCGCTTATCGAGGTGGTGGGGTGACTGGTGGGGCCTGATACGAGGGCGTCAAGGCCCACTGGGACGCGCGCGCGTACGCGTTTCTGGCCCCTAGCCTTATTCCCCTCTACTCGCGATTCTTAGGGTAATCTTCTTCTTCGTCTTCGAGATTTCCAGTTCCAGCCAGTGTTCTTGTGAACTTGGCGCGGTTCGCTCTCGGCGAGGCTCGATTAAAAATCCACCTGCGAGCGGCGCATTTTTTGTCCTCTCTCCCCCAGAACGGTCAACCTGTTCCCCGACGTTCGCGCGATGCCGTCAAGTGCCTTTTTTTGAACTTGCCCAATCCCGCCAAAACGACAGTGTCTCCCAAGACGAATCTTACCAGTTTGAATGCGTGAGTGCATGCGGACCGATATGGGATTACCCGAAACACTTTGATGGACAACAAGTTGCGAAGTGATCTCAAGTTCACAGACACATTCGAGCGATGGTACATGTAATGGTCCGTATTCATTTTTTATCCGTCAGCAAAATTGGTTCTTTATATTTGTTAAGCAGGCAATTTTGTGAGTTAAATTTTTGCGAGCTTTGAAAATGATTGTAATACAAATTGAATCGTGGATATGGGGATACAAGTTGCAGGTACTAGTTATAGTTGGGAAGCTATGATTTACGAGCCAGTAAAACTAATAAGGGAGAAACATTATTTAATCAGTTATCGAAAAGCAATAACGTGCAACGCGGTGCAATAACCCGACTGATGCCCGACCCACCTTGCGATAGATAATTAGAATTCTCCTTCCTCCCCTCTCGCTCTGCTCTTTTCTTACCAAAAAAGAAAAATGGAAAAAGGGTTACACGGGAAGAAGAACTGCCGGTGGCACGGTTGTTCCCTACGCGTATAAATGTTTCCGATTCAATTTCAGTGTTAATGTCAATTATTAGTCATGGGAACCAAATTTTGTATGAAATTGTGAAACTGTATGATTTTAAATTTGATTTCACTCTGATGTCACGGATTTGTGAAACAGATGAGAGGATAATGTTCAGTTGGTTTTGTTGAAGCAACGATTAGTTGTTAAATTACTGTTTATAAAGCTAAATACCATTGAAAATGCAATGCCAAAGCATGTATTATCTTTGTATGCGAAATTATAGTGCGTCTCCTGGACGGAGGGGAGTTGTTTGAAAGTTGAAGTAAAAAGGGGTCATTTTGGTGTACGAAAAAGTGGTGACCACTTTTAGACAATTTTCTCAGTACATTCTTTACTTTTTTAAAATGTTCTTTGTTAATTATAACATCATTTTATTTATAATTTGTTTAAAAATAAAATTAATCTTTGATTCTACGACTGTAATTTTTAAATACTTTTCTTAGTAATTTTTTTTCTTATAAATTTTTTAATGCAGGTTTCTCGTTATTACCAATGTTACATCACCAATTAGTAAAGAAGTAAAAGAAAAATCCAAAAGTTTTGGATGGAAAACTTTCCCTTAATTATGCCGGAAATCAATATTTGGTAATCAATTGTTATATCAGTAGAAATGTGCATCCAACATTCATAAATGCATTTATGGACGTGCATATTCATGCGACTTTTTATCATGTCAATTGTTGTTCTTGAACGTGAATAGTACGAATGTCAGTACCGGAAATCTCACATAAAATACCGCGTCTTCTGTAACGTCAATTTCTGGTTGCTCAAAGTATTACTCCCTCATTGTTTAAATTCTGTTCAAATCGATCATGGAACATCATTTAAATTATCTTTGAAGTAATAATTATCATAATCCCGGCTTTGGTTTGAATAGTTAAATGATTGATTTTTAATTAAAAATAAACTTTCATTGTTAAAAATTAAACAAACTAAAATCAACCCTTTTGGTAGATTTTTGGGATTAAATAAAATTTTTAGAGCTGTTTTTTATTAGTTTCAATTACTTTCAATAATAAATTTATGGTCGAAAGTGATGACAAAATTCGCTCCAATGATCAGATTTAATAGGATTTCACTGATTGTTTAAATTCCTGTTATGTATTTTATAAATTTTATATGCAAAGGAATTTCAATTGGGACAGTTCTGCGTGGAATTATATAAACTAGGGCAGTTTCTCTTGGAAGTCGATATACGTACTCAACATATCCAATCTCTCCAATGTTGTAAATGCCAAGTGAACAATCAAGCATACGAGCAAACTTACTGCTTTGCGTTAACTTGTTTTCAATTCGTAATTTCTAATCACGCCTCATAAATATTTAAAATCTATGAATATTTTTCATTCACTTTTACTTCTTCATCAAAATTTGTTCTTTCATTTTTTTGCGATTCTGTGTTTACTTAAATTTTTTTTTTCATTAGTATACTTTTCCCTCACTTAAAATTTTATGAAAATTTTGAAAAAAGTTAAAGTTTTAAATTTAATTAATGCGGAATTTTGTAAACAATTTTGTTCGTTTGCACTTTAACGTAGTTCATTGTTTGGATTTTGAATAATAGAGTTAGTTACTGTTATCACCTTTTATAATCAAAATGAAAAATGAAAAGGAGAAATTGGATGAATGAAAAATGATGCATTTTTTCATGGTTAGACTGGTAATCATCGTATATACAGAAAAACGCTCAATCACGTAAAGATACAACGTTGGATGTAGCGTGCGCATAGCGACGCTTGCAGTGAATGTCAAAAATGTGTGCCTTTCTTTGAAAACAGAATTACTCAAATATTTATCGCGAAACTTTTCAGGAGAAAACATTTTTACCAGCTAATTAAAAATATTTCACATTTTGTACGAACAAAAAAGTACCATTGATTAGAAAACGGTACTTGTACTGTTATTTAGGAGTAATTATTTGGGCTATATTTGTAAAAGCAATTACATAAGAATTCTGAACATTTTTCATCCATCATTTTTGGAAGAAAAACATTTTTGAAGGAATTTACAACTTTTTATTGGTCTTTTATTTGTTTGTCAAGCTTTCTTCAAAGATTAATTAAACTTTTTGAATTGCAATCGAACTGCAATAAAAATCCAGGCGGTGGTGAAAAATGCAACCTATTTCACATAGAAATATTTGAACCAAAACGAAATGGCTCGAAATAAAACGTTTCTGAACCAAGGCATGATATTTCTTTTTTCTTCTAGCCTAAAAAACGATTATCCTTCTTTCCCACGCAATTAATATTTCTCTATACACAACTAAACTTTTGTCCCAGCTGCAAATATTTCTTTCCCGCGGATAATTTCAGGTTCACCAAATTGCTGGCTATTCTTGAAAACAATTAACGTTTGTTCCCTTTCAGTATAATAAGCATTGTACAATTTTAAAAACAATTGTGAAAACTAGTGATTCGATATCAGTAGGAGTCAATTTTGCAGAAGGGTAAAAAAAGTTTAAACTGGACTCAAAATCATAAAACTGAACTGAAGTGTGAAGAATAATTTTACAAAAATTTCATCTTATTAATAAAATCCTATGTTAAAAACACTTAGAAATTCTTAAATTTCAATCTTGGTTGTCTACTGTAAATCAAAATTTGTCTAAATCTTAGATTATGAAAAAAATTTTGGCGCAATGGATCAAATTGGAACATCTCATTTAAAAGAGTGCATGTTCGGTACACAGTTATTCGATTATTTTATCGCAGTACAACCTTTAATGAGGATCGTATACATCAAAAATATCTGTCAAATACCAAAATCACAAATAATTTTAAACCAATTTTTAAAGTGATAAATTTATGGTTGGTTTTAACATAGGATATGATTGAATTAAGTAAAAGTAGACAATGTATAAAAATTGTTGTACCGTCTTTACTATAGGGACTGAAAAATAATGAACAATGGTCAGAGAAGAGGGAATCAAGTCAGCGGAGAGTAAACGCGATATTGTATTATCAAGTGTCGCTCGGAGGCGAAAGACAAGCGTGTTTGGGTCTCGAAGATGGTGGAAGGGTGGTTGCTGGTCTACTCGGAGTCATCAGGAGGCCTATCTTAGAAAACTTTACTCGAAAAACTATTCGACCCCGGGCGTAAATCTGGCGGAGGACTCGTCTATAAGTGGCGAAAATAATGTCAACGTGCCATCTCTGTGGGACCCAGTTGTATTCGAGATGTCCTCTTCGCACAAACAAACCAACGTCCAACTGCAAAACAGAAAAGATCCCGTTAATAGTAACGTGGTACTTTTCACACCCTGCACGAGTCCGACGGAAAAGTGCGTGGACTTCTTGAACCGCAGCAGCGAGGAATCCAGTGGCGACTGCTCGCGGCATCTCACTGATCATGTTCTAGAAGAAACAGATGCTTGGCGAGTCACCGAACAGAACCTCGACAGCTTATTGCAAAGATGCAATTGTGCCGAGTGAGTAGTTTTCAGCTACTAAAAATCCATTTCCTATCTCCTAAATATAAAAAGATAATAAAAAAGAAAAAAAAAAAAAAGAATAAATATAAAAAATTCAATAAAGATCGGATCATTGCGAGAATAAAACTGTCGTTATTAGTATCAGGACTTGTAATTGCAAACTATTAAATAAGAAAATAAACATTTTTATAGTCGGATAAATTTTACGATTGGATTAAGGGAAAAAATAATGGTTTGAGAAAAATCTTGTTCTGTAATTCTTTTTTATTTTTGTTTGTTTTTTTCGGGAAAGGAAGAAATTGGTTGTCTTTTTGGAGAGTAAATAGCGCTTTGTAATTAGTAATATCCGCCGAAACGAATTCTGTATGTTTCTGCGGAATGTGAGTTCAGAAGGGAAAAAATGGCAAAAAAATGAGCCCAACATTTTTTGATTGTCCATTAAAGTTATTATATTCAGGTTATGCCGGTACCCTCTAGGCCTTCTAATGAGTTTGGTCAGCGTTTAGGTTCATTCTTGATCCGCGCAGGCCGAATATTACGATTTAATTTGATGTTACCTACGTCTTCGTTTCGCCTCTTCTCTCCTGCTCATTTTCTTTCATGCTGAACGGTATTCTTATGGTACTGCTGAGAACTTAAAATACGGTCGTTTGAATTTTACATACGGTCTCTCTTTCATTTCTCGATTTTACAACCAGATGAAACGAAATTTCTTTGCAGTGAAAAATTATCCTTATTTTTAATTATTTTCTGATTTCTAATTTTGTTTCACTTTATGAAATTAATGTTGTTAATAAAACGAGTGTTAAAAAAAATGAAAAAAAATATTTGAAAACTGGAGAAAGAAAAATAAAAAATTACATATGAGAAAAAATGAATCAAAAGCCAAGAAAGTTTAAAAATGTTTAGTTGGGAAATAAAAAAAAGGTACTTCCCGCGTGATTATAAAATTTTTCTCTATTGTTACTTATTTATCATTCCCAACCATTCATCAGTAAAATGGTTTACGATAATTCTTCTTGATTATGTCGAATACCAGAACCGCTTCATAAAAAGTTGCGAATGATTGTGAAACATCCATCATGTTCGTTTTTTCTGCAAAACACTACAGGGAATAACTTTTTTGTCATTTATTTCCTATTTGATAATAACTTTTAATTTTTCAACAACGACTTTCATTTAATTTTAATTTTATTTCACATTCCAAAGTTTTTGAAATCCAAGTTTAAAACAATAAGGAATGTTTTATTAAAAGTTGAATTTAACTTGAATTACTAAAATAAAAGTATTGAATACATCAAAAATTGAAATACACTAATCGATTTTATGTCTATTATTTTGATATATATTTTACGGTTCTTTGTTTAGCTCTGTAAGTACAAATTATTGGATTTCTGAGGGCGTGGTGATGATAAATTGATCCTTTGAACTGATTAACAAAAATAGGGGTTGTCGATCGGATTCGCCATATCATATTGATCCAAATTGGAAAACCAAAACCATTATCTGTTTTATTGTTCACTAACTTAAATGGTACATGAATGTTATTTTAAATAATATCATTTTTTGTTAATTCATTATGCATTTTTTTAAATATTAATATGATTCGAACTTAAGATTGTTTTTTTATGTTTAGATATTGATAATTATCAGACTGTACATTTTCAGGAAAGAGTACAAAACTTGTCGCTGCGGCGAAAATCAGTACCGACGTGCAGCCAAGGTTCGAAGGTCAGCAGCTCAAGAATCGAGTTTGCCGATGGTAAGCAGAATGGCTGGTGCGAATTTAGCTGCCAGTTCTCGGGAGTCTTTCGAGAACGCCGTACTTTTGAAGTCCGCGATGGTGCAGGATTCGCTGGCACAGCCAAAACTCCATCAACAGAGACTCTCGCAAAGCGACGACGATAGCGGTTGTGCTTTGGAGGAGTATTCTTGGGTGCCACCTGGACTTAGACCCGATCAGGTATTAAGTATGAGACAATTTATTGAAAATTTCAATATTTTGTAAATAATTATTTATTGAATAAAATGTTGAATTTCTTAGGTCCACTTATATTTTAGTAGTTTGCCAGAAAACAAGATACCTTACGTAGGGAGTATAGGTGAGAAGGAAAGAATCAAGCAGCTCCTGCAGCAGCTACCACCACACGACAATGAAGCTCAATACTGCACCGGTCTGTCAGAGGAAGAGATAAGAGAGCTGAGAGTGTTTTCCGGGCAGCGAAAGAAGGAAGCCCGTGGACGGGGTCAGGCAACTCAGGTAGTAAATCTTGAAAAAATGTTCAGTATCCGTCTTGGGATGTTTTCATCAGAAGTCTGTAATTGAAGCGAGATAAACTCTGAGACTGACGGTAACTTTCAGGTGCAACGCACTCAAGAGGGCACCTGCAGAGAATGCAGTGGACCAGTGGCCGTGGGGGAAATAGCAATCAACGCGAGCAAAGCCGGATCGTCCGCTCTTTGGCACCCGGCCTGCTTCATCTGCTGCGTCTGTCAGCAATTGTTGGTCGATCTCGTCTATTTCTGGAGGGACGGCAAACTTTATTGCGGTCGCCATCATGCGGAAACACTCAAGCCCAGGTGTTGCGCCTGCGACGAAATCATCCTGGCTGACGAGTGCACCGAGGCTGAGGGCAGGGCTTGGCACATGCGACATTTCGCCTGTTTGCAGTGCAGCCGACAGGTACGCACCTGTCTGTTATATAAAAAATTGTTAGAATCTGGTGGGAAGGATAAAAAGAAATAATTATTAGTAGAAATCTAATAGTTGCAGTGCAAGAATAACTAACATGTTATTGAAGTTTTATCTGATGAGACGTTTCATTGCAGCTTGGAGGCCAAAGATACGTGATGCGAGAGAGCAGACCATACTGTTTGCAATGCTTCGATTCGTTATTTGCCGAGTATTGCGATAGCTGCGGTGAACCCATAGGCGTGGATCAAGGTCAGATGTCTCACGAAGGCCAAAATTGGCACGCAACGGAAAATTGCTTCTGTTGCAACGCCTGTGGTACTTCGCTACTGGGACGTCCGTTCTTGCCCAGAAGAGGGGCTATTTACTGTAGCATAACTTGCAGCAAAAGAAAACCCTATCCGGCTAACGGTTCGGCAAATTCTAAATCATCGCCGACTTTTTCAAGGTGCATTTTTTAACACCTGAATGTTATATTTGATTCGATGTTATCATTATATATTATAATGTGAATCTTTTCAATTTATTTTTGGACAGATTCAAAACGAGCGATTCCAGTTCGATGGCTCCAAAACACTCGCCTCGTCTATCAACAATGCTCTATCAACTGTCGATTTCCTCTACAACCTCAACGCAAGCCGAAATATCAGATTTTTCAAACAAAATTACTTCTCCGTCGACAGCACCAACTGAAACTACTGATAGGGTTCAGCTGGAGAAGAATATCCAGAGGCTCCTTCAAGAACAGGATTCGAAAAATGAATCTTCAGTGGATCTAGAAAAGTTGGTTCCACGATAAGTTTGTTACGTTTGAATAAATTTGTAGATAGAATAACTATTGTAGAGTTATGGCTAATGTTTGATCTTAATTTTTAGATTATCCATCAAGAAGCCGGCGAGAGACCGAGAGCCTCTGCAATGCATCGAAAATTGTTCCTCCTCGGAGAGTCCAAACAGTCCTGAAAAAAGTGAACCTTCGCCAATAGAAATAGAAACTGTAGAACCTACGACTGAAACAACTGTTCTAGACTCGCCGAGCTTGCCATCGTCTTCGCCGACGACCAACAAACGTATTGTTAGTGATAAAAATCATCCGGTTGTTCCGTCTCGGAGAGTTAGGTTTCAGAGTGAAAAGCCTATTTCTACGTTTGAGAAGAAAAATCCGGACTATTCTCCTTTCACAACAACGAAAAAATGTTCAGTACAGACTGAAGACATCGGCAGCACATCTTGGGGTAAGATAAAATAATCAAATAAATAATGTGTTTTATAAAAAAAAATGTTCGTATTTAAATAAGAACAAAAATAACGTTCAGAATTTGTTGTTTTGCAGCTGAGATAGGACATTTAAGGAAACGAGCGGATGATGAAGTAAGTTGTTGTTCAACTTGTAGCACGTCTAGCAGTTCAGACGAAACGACAGCCTACACTTTGCCACCTCGCAGGGCCTATGGCGGAGTTAGGATATCTTACGTGCCAAACGACGTTGTAGCGTGCGCCCGACGACGGGGATTGTCATCATCTTCCCAAAACCAAAAAGATTCTGATAAATGTGTCGTTTCGTAATTATTTATACGATCTACAGTTGAAAAACAAGAAAGCCTATTAATCCTCGAACTATGATGTACAAATTTTGTTATAATTTAATAAATTTTCTACTTTATCATGTCAACCGATTTGTGAATCCAGTCGCATCTAACAAATATGATTCCAATCTAAAAGTTTTATATCCACATGAAACCTTTTCCCAACCTATAAGTTCTTCCTTTTCTTGATTTATTATTTCGGCGCAACTGCCACACTTAAAATCGGGAAAATTACTGTACTTGAATTCGGCGCAACTGCGTAATTCAAACGCAGGATTCTTATCTATTTTTTTACGGATCGACGCAATTACAGAAGCTCCCTTTTCGCAATGCCTTTATAATCGGTTGTGATAATTTTAGTCGTTCTAAAACCGAAAAACATTATTTCTGTTAAATCATTTTTGTTTGTATATGTTTCAATAATACTGATATCAACCGATTTTGTAACATTCGCTGACCCGCGTTTCACCCTTTCGTTAGATAAACAGTTCATTGCTTCGCATACCTTGCAACTGGAAGCAACGTTTCCTTCTCTTGGCAGTCAAAACGTGTTTTTCTATAGTGCTTTTATTTTTGATCAACAATAAAACGTGCTTTAATGTAAGACAGAGAAAATAAAAAAATACCATTAAAGAAAGATGATTATTCATTCAGGCAAATTACAGTGTTTAAAATTCTTAACGATGATCAAAGCTAGAGGAGCGAGAAATTATTCGGCAAGTACCAGTTTGAATAAAACTAAAATAATAATAAAAGAATAAAAAAAGTAAATAAAAAAGTGATCCATCGCAATAAAACTATCAAGTTGGAAAATAAATTGTCATATCTCCAATCTTTTGGTTTTTGTATGATTTCACTTTTGCATAACTTAATTTTTGCATAATGCAATTTTTGTGTCTTTCTCTTTGTCTGCAGAACTTGAAAGGTAAAATAATAGCAATCCGCCGTGAAGACCAATCAGTATGGGAAAGACGCGCTCCTCTGGCCCCGTCAAACGTGCGTCGTCTAATAAGACACGGCGTAAAAGTGATCGTCCAACCGAGCAACCGCAGAGCATACTCGGCAAAATCTTATTTAGAGGCCGGTGCCTTGCTCCAGGAGGACATAAGTTCAGCCTCGGTCATTTTCGGTGTCAAACAAGTACCCATTGAAGAACTCATACCGAACAAAACTTATTGCTTCTTTTCGCATACAATTAAAGCCCAGGAGAGCAACATGTCCCTCTTGGACTCCATTCTCGAAAAGAACATACGTCTGTTAGATTATGAAAAACTAACAGACGATAATGGCCAGAGGGTCGTCGCTTTTGGAAAATATGCTGGCGTTGCTGGCATGGTCAATATTTTACATGGGTTGGGCTTGAGGTTGTTGGCTTTGGGTCACCATACTCCTTTCATGGTAATTAGAATTTGTAATTACAAAAACAATCATACAAAATTAAATTTTTAAAACAGTTTGTTTAACTTTCCTTATATTTTTACTGTTTTTTTTTTTTTTTTTATCATAATTAATACATTTTCATTTTCAGCACATCGGTCCGGCCCACAACTACCGAAATTCTGCAATGGCACGTCAAGCGATTCGAGATGCCGGTTATGAAATCGCCCTAGGTGCAATGCCAAAATCGATTGGTCCTTTGACGTTTGTCTTCACCGGAAGTGGTAACGTCAGTCAGGGCGGACAGGAGATGTTCCAAGAATTGCCGCACGAGTACGTCCCGCCGGAGATGCTAAGAAAAGTTGCAGAACATGGGGGTGAGGTGTCGCTTTTTGATTTTAGTGTTGATTTTTGAGGACAAGATTAGAGAGCTAGATCATGTTTTTGGTTTAGATACGAGCAAGATCTACGCCTGTGAAGTTCGAAGAAGACACCACTTGGAGAGGAAGGACGGAGGAGGGTACGACTCCGAGGAATACGATCAGCATCCAGAAAGATACATCTCAACGTTCAGCAAAAACATCGCTCCATTTGCATCGGTGATTCTAAACGGAATCTACTGGGCCGTTGACTCGCCAAAATTGTTAACAATTCCTGATGCTAAGAATCTGCTGAGACCTGCACATACGCCTTGGTTGCCGATCAGTGTTGGGGCGCCTGGATTGCCTCATAGAATGTTAGCCATTTGCGACATCTCTGCTGATCCTGGTGGAAGTATAGAGTAAGAGACAATTTTAAAAAAGATAAAAAATAAATTCAAATGAAAAAAATAAACTACAGGATCTAAATGATTTGACTTTAACAGATTCATGAACGAGTGCACCACCATTGACACTCCCTTTTGTCTGTATGATGCTGACCGCAACAAGGACACTAAATCCTTCAAGGGACCAGGAATCTTGGTCTGCTCGATAGACAATATGCCGACCCAGCTCCCTCGCGAAGCCACCGACTTCTTCGGAGATCTCTTATATCCCTATGCCTTGGATATCATCCAGTCGGACGCAAAGAAATCTTTAGAGGAGCATAACTTTAGTCCCGCTGTTCATGGGGCCTTCATCGCTTCCAATGGCAGTCTGACACCCAACTTCGAGTACATCCATGAGTTGCGTATGCTCAATCAGAAAAGTAGACATAAAGCTGATAATGGTATTACGCCACTAAAAAAGGTAATTTGTAATGAACATGTTTTTAAATTTCTTTATTAAATTGAAAAATGGCATAACATTTATATATATAATAATAGTATAACAAATATTTATAATTTTTTTAAATTAATATTCATCTATTTTAGAAAATAAATTATTGGATCCACTTTTTAGGTCGCTGTGATAGGTGCAGGTCATGTATCGTCGCCCCTAGTTGAATACTTGCACCGAGACGAAGGGATTCGCATAATGATAGCTTCGCAATTGAAAGAAGACGCGGACGTCTTGGCGAATAAGTATCCAGGCGTTGAACCGATGTCGCTGAATGTATTGGAAAATCCTGAGTCGTTGCGTGAGCTCGTTAACGAGGCTGACGTCGTCGTTTCGCTGGTTCCCTATGCTTTGCATCACGTAATTGCGAAAACTTGTATCGAAGCCAAGACCCACTTGGTCACTACAAGCTATCTGAACCCGGAAGTCAAGGCCCTTGATGAAGAGTGAGACACTGTTTAACAGTTCAGAATAATTCATGTGATATTAATTTCGTTGATTCAATTTTGTTCACTAAATTGAATTTCATTTTGTAGAGCTAAAGCCGCAAACGTGACGATTCTTAATGAAGTAGGCTTGGATCCAGGAATCGATCACCTCCTGGCCCTTGAGTGCTTTGAGGACGTCAGACAGGCGGGCGGAAAAATCGAATCATTTGTCTCCTGGTGCGGCGGATTGCCAGCTCCTGAATGCTCGTCTAATCCACTTCGTTATAAATTTAGCTGGTCGCCGCGGTCGTCTTTGTTGGTCACGCTCTCTCCGGCTAAATATTTCAGAGAGGGCCAGGTAAATGAATTCACTGTTCGTCCATAAATAACGATTCATTCAACAAACCCCAACCCTGATTCTCTTTATAGAACATCATTAATACTTGATTCTTTTTTCATTTTTTATAAAAGATTGTAGAAATTGCTGGCGGGAGCGATTTGATGTCATCTGTACAAAATCTGGACTTCCTGCCTGGATTCGCACTCGAAGGCTTCCCCAACAGAGACAGTACTCTTTACAAGGAACTGTACGGAATTCACAATGCAAACACCATTTTTCGAGGAACATTGCGATTCAAAGGGTTCTCGGACACCCTGCAGGCCCTCCAATTTCTTGGACTGATCGATCCCAATCCTCATCCAATTTTACATCCCAGTGGGCCGGATCTAACATGGGTAAACTTTTTTTTGTATCGAAAATGTGCAAAATGTTGAAATTCAATTAATGCTTTTTTCAGAGGGATTTGATTTGCAACCTCCTGGGATTGGCAAACGACAACATATTTTATGAGAACCTGAAGCGCAAACTCATGGAAAGAGTCAATTCAGAAGAACTAGTTCAGGCGGTGGAGGAATTAGGACTCCTGGATGAGGAACTTGTTTTGAAATTGAACAGTCCTCTCGACACCTTGTGTTACCACTTGTCGAAGAGACTGCACTATCAGAAGCATGAGAGGGATCTTGTAATTTTGAGACATGAAATAGGAATACAATGGCCGGATCATAAAAGAGAACAACGAAGCATTAATATGGTCGTTTACGGCGATCCCAAGGGACACTCGGCCATGGCCAGATCCGTCGGTTTTCCGGCAGCGATAGCTGTGAAAATGCTGTTAGATGGTGGGTATACAAATGGTCTGATAAATTTAGTTGATCAGTTTTGAAACAACTGGCTAAAAAAAGAAGGGGAAAAATGATACTGTAATCAAGTTTGTTACTAGTCCTGTGCATTGTCATTGTGTTTGCGCATATACCTGAGCTGGCAATGATAACATTGAACGCACAAGTAGAACTTCATCCAAGTTGCTGATATGTTTTCACGTTCAAGCTTATCTTGGCGTGACCAACTAACGTTAATTTTCATCTAGTTTGCACTTACGCCCGACACCTTGAAAGTATTGGTTTACAGATTTGAAACTATCTAAGGTCAGGTGGTCTGGGAAACTTTCGGAGCAACCTCCTTTCGAAGGAGTGGTTTTTCATTTGAAATTTTCATGATAATATCTCTGAGACATAAAAATAAATGTGAAACGTTTATATTTCAGGTGAAATTCAACAACGAGGTACAATTTTACCGTTTACGCCGGATATTTATCGTCCAATTTTAAGTCGACTGAGGAACGAAGGGCTGGAACCATTCGAGATCTCGAAAACTTTATGATTCTCTTATCATCTTTTTATTGACTCATACTTTTGTATAAGACAAAAAAATGATCTTGGAGATTTTTTTATAAAAAAAATCATAGACAATCGTATTGATTTGTTTAAAATTTTTATTTAACCATTCCCAGTTCTTTTTTTTTAATTTACAAAGTTTTCTCTCATTTTCTTTTTAATTTGTTTCCTGTAAGGATTTTAAAAACATTGCTCATAAATACACTCTATATCTCGTTAACGAGAGCAAACGCGACATTATAAATAAGCAGGATACCCACAGAAATGATCATTTCATTTGAAACAACTAAGATTAAGTCCAAGATGAATATCAAGTAACACTCATCTTACGTTATAGCTCGATTCATATCGTTGATATATAGAGTCAAACGGAACCTTTTCGTGTTTTTTTTCTTTTTTTATTTGTCGTATTTGTACTCTAATATTGGAAATACACAAGAATTCGGTGTAGTAATTTTTGTTTGCGAAAAACATTCTATAAATTATTGATTGCGAAAACCTATCAAAATATCCTTGTTCGGATTAGTTAGTGTATAGTTAATGACTCACATTAAAAGTTCTAAATTGTGATTATTACATGTATCTTTCTTTAATCATCAGCACGTATTAGTTAGGAGGAAAATATCAAACGAAACGATAAACATCTTTTTTGAAATTTATTCGTTTCGGATCATCAGGGAAACAGAATTGACATAGTTTTGCTCTGTGGCAGTCAAATTTTGCCGACAGATTTTGTTAATATAGTATATCCATTAAAAAATCGTATACTTTAAGAACTTTTTTTTTTGTACAAAATATAGTTGTATACCAATACATAAAAAAAATGTGTAAAATTACATTGAATTTAATGTAAAAACGATGCCATAGACGTCAACGAACTATTTACATGATGAAAAGTTCGTTCGACATATTTAAAAACAGACATGTCACGTATAGGAAAAATTACGTTTTGAATGTACCGAGGAATGTACGATTACATTCTGTTATGAAGTAAAAGAAAACTTAACTTTCCTGTTTTTACATGAATTTTTTACGGTTACACTGAGGTGCATATTTTTTACATTGAAATCAACTTAAAAAGCCATGTAATTTTACATATTTTTTTCAGTGTAGAACGATTATGATTTTAAATCAAAATATTTTTTCTTACAGTTAAAGAAAAGACGTTCAACAAATCGTGTAATTCAAACTGACGACAGATTTTTTTAACAACGTGTGTTTGTTTAAATCTATAAAATTATTCAACAAATATCATAAAATACGTGCCAAACTATTTATTCAAGCTATCTCAGATCTTGAAACGACACTTTTTTTATAATCTAGATGACTTTTCTGAATAAAAAACTTTTTTTTAACTTTAGTCTAGCACATATGACTAGCTCAATTGGAATACTAACAGTTTTTTTTCAATCACACTACTGATAGTGATAGTCAAATATTTTATCATACAACTGATATCTCAGCTTATACACGAAACAATGAAACAGGCAGTTCCTCGTCTAATACAATTTTTTGCTCAGCGTGTCCGCAATTTTGTTTTATTTATTTTTTATTTTACGTAAAATGTATGCAAATTTCATGTCAGCATGTTAGCCGAAAAATAATTCAATCAAAATAAATGCAAACTTTACGCTTGAAACGTTATATTAAATTTGACCTTACGTCTACGTAGTAAAAAATGTTAGATCTGATTAAGATTGATGAACAAAAATGAACGCCTATGCAGATATTTATGGTATGGTGAAGTTTTATTTATTTTTTTTATTCGCATACAATGTTCACATTTATTTCGATCGAATTTCGTCTCTGCAGACACACGTCAGAATTGTTCTCGTGATATAAATATATTCGAATTGATATATATATATATATATATATAAATGATCGTAGAAATTCGGTCTAGAAAAAATCATACCGTGATTGAAATCTTAGTACTTAATATCACGAAAAGCGTTTCAGGACTATTTTTTAATGGCTGAATTTTCATCGCGGATCTGATTTTTTTTCTTTCTTTTATTTTTTTTTGATTGCACTACCTATCTACTAGTGCTATTTTCGCATAACATTCTCAAAAATGTTTTTTTACTCTCAATGTAATACTTGTAAGTTATCGATTCGAAATTCATAATATACCTATATTTGAAATATTTAAACTCTATTTAATACTTGACTAGTTTTTCTTTTGATTTCGGCCCCCAATCATTCACACACATTTTGTTTGTACATGTACATAATGACTTATCGTAAAGCAAGCAGGTATAACAAAACTTGACCTTTCTAACAATCTAACGACCCATCATCAACAGTATATCTAACAATTGTATAACATTTTCATGAGATTTGATATTCACGTGTTTTTTTATATATTTTATTTTTCGTAAATTGACTTTTTCATATTTTTTTTGTTTTTTTTTTATAGAAAAATTCTTTCGCGCTATATCAGCTGGTGAAGATTTTCTCGCATGGAAATAACGTGTCGTGATTGACTCAGCAGTTTATTATTTTATTTATAATAATTCGTAAACAAGATCCAGTCTGCCCTTAAGTAACGGTTTGTTTCTTCATTATCTTGTGAAAGAATTATAATTGATTCAACAACAACAACAACTTATAATTATCTGGACGCTCTTCTACAGCGCATCCCGATAAGAATGACATAAATATGCGGTCATTTTGATATAAGACCTTGAGCTTTCGCGGTGTGGCAAGTTGAGAACATATATAACAACGGAGCTTGTGTTTTTCTCTATCTGATTGAGCGAGAGTGCACGCCGAGGCAGACTTCGGTTCCTGAGCCTACGTAGTCCGTGTAATCAATGAGGCCGACATTTTACGAAAACGTTAATAACGAGTAGCCAGGTGGTGATGGTGTCGATGAGACTGACTGGGATTTTGAACGCTCGCCCTCAATTGAAGGAGATCAGAGAGCACCGTCGAACATCGCTAACGATCGTGTGATCACCTCGTCCTTTGAAAATCAATCTTACATTAATGTTCAATTCAACTTCGAACCTTAACCTTTCTAACTTTTTTTTTTCTCATGCCTTGTCTCTCATCATGACTCTCATTATCTGTTTTTTTATAGCAAAACTTTCTTGCAACACCTTTTTCATTTGTTATTTAATGTGAAATGTATAATATTTATGGAATTGAATCTGAAATTTAATAACTGATTCGTTTTGTAATATTAATTGAATTCATTTATACAAATAATCTGAAACGTTTCGATAAATATGAAAAAATGTCTTAATATTAGATAGTCGACATTCTTAAATTGAGACAGTGATCTAACTCTTTAAATTAATAAAACAATATTTAAAAGTTTTTCTTGTGTCTTAATAGATTTTTTTATTAAGACTAAAATGCATTGATGTTTCAATTGGACCGTTTTAAATTGAAACAAACTTTCTAAATTCGGATATTACTGTAAGTTGTTTCAAGAATTTTTTCAGAACTTTAAGAAAGCATATACAATAGTGTCGCAGTTCGAGACACTTGATGTTGCAGCAAAGTTGGGAAAAATTAGATATGAACTGAAGGGTAATAAAGTTGATTCTTACTTTGAGACAACTTTCCATGAATTCTTCTATTGTGACTACCCCATCTTTATTCAAATCCAGCTTGGTGAAAACTCGATCAAGTTGGTCTTTGGCTTTCCTCTCCTCGTCGGCTTGGTGTTTCCGACCCATCAATTCATGCACGGCGTTCACCACCTCGCCTAATTCACCCTTTGTGATGCAACCGTCCCCGTTAATATCGTAAAGTTTGAATGTCCACCTTAGTTTCTCATAGATGCTTCCACGCAGCAGAGTGGATAGAGTTATCAGTAGATCCTGCCGAAATAGTCGGTCCAAAAATGTTAGCAAATATCAAACTTGATAAAATTATAATATCATAATTGTTTTCAATTCAAATAATTTGAAAACTTATAAAATTCGCTAAGAACTCTAAGATACCATTTGTTTCAAATTGAACATTATTCAATTTCAACAATTAAATTAGCATGCAAATTATATTCTAAGTCACTCAGTAAGAATAATTTTTTAATCTTGTAACAAAAGAAGTGTGTCAATACTGATTGTACCTATTTGTATTTGTATATAAAAACTTCAGACTAACAATCTTTGACATCAAACACTGACAATAACTCAGAACGAAAAAAAACATACCACGGTTATTCTAGAGTGGCATCTTTTTGCAAAAAAATCGACAACCATGTTCTAATAAATGAAAAATAATTTGTCTCTCTGACCTAATGAAAAATATTTATCCGAAAAACTTGCAAACACTATGGTTCTACTATAACGCTATATCAAAGTTTTCTGAAAAAACTATGGAAAGTTTTGAAAGAGATGATAAAAGAAAAACTTGTATACTGATGAACTTTTTCAGGGGAGGCTCACTTTCAACATCGATTCGAGAAATTCTTACACTTCCGACGACAATTCGAGGCATCACATAAAAAACAGGGGTCGCTAATTTTTATTCCCAATTTAAATACCATGTCTCCAATAAGAATCAAACGAATTGTTTCAAACAATTTACCCGAAAATTGATTTGTCCACTGCAGTTGACATCAAATGCTTTGAATACGTAATGAGCGTAGGGACTGGAATCTGAAAAAAAGCAATTATTTATTTTTAATTAACCAGCCAATCTGAAATTTGTTTAACTAAAAATTGAACGGAAATTTTAATTGCTTGTACTTGCCACAAATTGTTAAACAATTTTTCAGAGATGAACAATTGCAAGTAAAATTATTGTGCAAACAAATGTTATGCAATTTTGTAACGATTCATAATTTTTAAAATGACATTTTGAAATTAACTTAAAACAAAGAATGATAAATTGTCGTAAATTTTGACTTACTGCCGTGAGGGAAGAATTTAGCGTAAATGTCCTTGAACGAGTCCTCATGTACAACTCCTTCTGGACACTCCTGCAAGAAGGGCGGAATGATTTTTATCAAACTGGGCGAACGATCGAAGCAGCTTAATTATACCGGTGGACTTGAATTATTCACCTGCTTGAAACCACGATACATAACACGAATTTCTTGTCGCGAGAACTTGGTTTGCTTCAGTAGCTCTTCTATCGCGACAGGTCGTGTGGTTTGTTGACGGACTCTTGAATTTTCAAATTCAAACAACGCCTCCTCTGGTCCTGGAGAATCTGGAGGTGTTGCCATGATTCACGATGCCTGCAGTCTTTCTTGAACTTCATCCAAGTTTAATATACAGATCTGATATTCTATCCACGTTTCATATCTAAACAATTCAATCAGACGAAAAAATTATCAAATGATTCAATTGCATTTCATTTATTTTTTTTTTTAAATCAACGGAATATTCAATTTCATTTTATTTTCTTTTTCGTTGTCTTCAAGTTTTAGTTTTCATTTGTAGTTAGTTTAATTTAATAGAAAGAAAGAGATAATATTTGTTCGTGTTTTAGAAGCGTGAAATTGTCCAACCAATTATTTCGAGATTGAATTTAGGTACAATTTAAACTTCGAACGTTTCGTCCACACATTTTAATTAGTTGCTGCCTTTTTTGTCACGGCCATTGTCTGACTGGAGTGAGATTTTACAAGAAGGTACTTTTGCTTTATTGACGGAATTGTTGTTGCTAAAATGTGCTACTGTGCAAGTGCGGTTTCTGCAACAAAACTCCAAAGACGAGATAAAAGAAATTAATTAAGACAAGTGGCAATTTCTTAAGAATGGATTTCAACTCTTTTTTAGTGTGTGAGTCAACAGCAAAAGCAACCGCCGGTTTTGCTCTTAACTTTTTCAGACAGCAATTAATTTTAACTGATACATTTTTTTTTTCAGTTGCATTTTTAAACAATTTTTACTTTTTCGTGGAAAATAGAGATAAATAAAAATACATTAATGTGATTTAGAAGGTTGGGAGGTTTCGACAAAAGTTTCCATTATTATATAAGAAGTTCGTGAATTTATGAACTGTTATTGATTCTGTAATGCAAATTTCCTTATGAATGGAAAAAAAAAATTAAAAAGTTCGCCGTCAAACTTTGCACTTCAACTTTTTAGATTCGGTTCGTCGATTCTTGTGCAAATACATAATAAATTATATACGGTTTGACATTTGGAAACTTGTGTTGAAGCAAAAATGAAATTTCTCGAGTACAAAATCCATAATAGTTCACAGTGAAACTTATTTATAAACGTTTATGACGTTTTAACTAGGGAACATAAACAAAAATCAATGGTACGATTCGAGTTCAAATTTTTGTTTTAGGAAGATGAACAAAAAGGCGTGAAATAAACTTGTGGGAAAAAGATCAAACGGCTGAAGAGACTAAAAACCATACCTCAAATCTTTTTTTTGTATTTATTTATTTTTCTTTTCCCGAGAGTTATTTTGTTTTATAAAATTTTATTCTCGGAAGAGTGCGATCTTTGTGAGATTTTTATCTGCCAGAAATGCAAAATTAAAATGCTTTAGTTACCGCAAAACATTTTATTGATTTTCAGTAACAATTCGGATGCAGCATTTCAGTTATAATTTCTGGTGCAACTATTCACGTTGTCTTTTTGTAATACAGTATTCACTTCGATGCATAATAATTGTTGAAGTCGGAGTAATTTCACCAAACAGCTTTACATACTTCGGTTTAGCTCGAGGTCGTACATTAGGATATATTATTAAAAGACTCATAATATAATTTATTAATTGAATTTTCTTTTTGATAAAGTATTGTGTATAATTTACAGAAAAAAAAGCATCTCATCAAAAACCTTAATTTTATATTTATGCAATTCTACCTTTTAATTTCATCTGATAACTAGACATACAAAATTTCATTAAAAAAATTATCATTTTTATTGCACATTGAAACTTTGAAACTTTTCTTGAATGCTCGCGACCTTTCATTTTTCTTTATTTATTTTATTAATTTTTTTCAATTTTACGTGCAGTAGTATAATTTAAAAAATGTATATTTCAAGTGAAACCTAATTATGTATTCTTCTGACATTATGCAATAGCGTTATGCAAATTAAAAATCAATAATTCCAATTTAAATGGTCCGAAAAAGAAGTGGTCAATAAAAAAATTGAAATAATAAATCAGAGAGGAGCGGGGGTATTATTCCAAGTAAACAATTTTGGTTGAACTCGATATTGAGTGTCTTATTTAAAATCAATAATATAGAGGATAATTTCAGAAGTCGGAAGAAGTGGAAAAAATTGGAAGAACATTTTAATCTCCAGTAACGAGAAATTTGATGACTATTATGTGCATAAATTGTAGCTTAGTGTGCAACATTTTAAGCTCGAGATTTTTTTTTTTTCAAGAAAAAAACTGACACAGCGTCCAAAAAATTGTACCAAGCGTGAAATAAAAACGTCTATTTTAATGTTCCTGACAAATAGACGTTTTCAAGTGAATAGCTTTTTCCGCTATATGAATTTTGCAATAGAAATTATTTTCTCGGGGAAACAAAAGATGATAAAGTTTTTGGCACCCGCTCAACAGATAAAAATTTTGTAATAGCGCACACGGGTTTATTGTGTGGATTATGTATTTTCGATTTTGCAACACTTACAACGGGTGTCTAAAAAAACGTTACAACATTTTTTGTCTTCTAACTAGAGTTGAAATGGTGTAGTCGCACGAGTTGAGGCAGAGTTGAAGACTCGACAAGCCGGACTGTGTAAACGTGTGTTATTGATAATGTAAACAACTTGTACCAATACAATCAATCGGACACATGCGCAAAGAGGTAAAAACTATGTGGAAAAAGAAACACAGAAAAAGAAGGGAATCGTTTTTTAATACCTTATGAGATTTACAGCCCCTCACTTAAATACGACATGGCAAAACAAAAATGAACTCCACGATATTGAACCTCGTTGACTAAACATCGCGGCAGCTCGATTGGATGCATACAACTTGCGTCACGCGAACAAAATCCTAACACCCGCCGGAAATTGCACTTTTAAAACACTTATTGGCCGATACGCCAACTGCAGCTTTACAAACACGATAGAGACGTGCAAATAGATACGTCATCTCGTATTTTGGCTTTTACTCTCAACGTCGTTTTCTTTTTTTTATGAACCATTTTTGTAAGGCAAGCTCCCGTCGGGCTGAATCTTTCATTTCATCCCTGTGATACGGTTCCAACACTCCTGTCCGACCGCGCACTAAAACTCCATGGGAACGAAAGTTGTCACTGCATCGTTGTCGGACATTCAGATAAACAAATTAGCATTGGTGAAATTAATTTTTCCTCTCGTTTTTTGGCCTCGTTTAAACGTCAATGATACGAGAGATCTGAGAGGACTTTTTTGTTGTGTGACATGACACGGTAAGCTCGTGATTTCAATTGGCAGTCGGAGTGCTTTTGATTCGACACCGCGGCCAAGGAATGACCGCCAACAATTTTTTTCGTCCGCGCGACCAAAGTTTATCTGCCTGCTGACCGAAATCAACTGGCACCTGTCCGCTTTCGAGCACTGAATCTGGTCCATCGACTTCAACGCGTTTATGTTCTCGTTAAGAGTCTCTCAACGACATCTACACAGCGGTGCAATATGTATCTGCAGTTGATTCGGTAGGAAATCCCGATCGTACCGCGGAGTATCGATTTCTTATCGCAGCTGGTTCTCAGCATCCTAAAAGTTCAATTTCAAAGTTTGACTTTCGTATGTTAGGATTTTTTCTTTCTTTTTGTCAAGTAAAATTTCTTTCTTTAAATCAAGAAAAATATTCTTGTCTCAGGAAGAATTGTCTTGAAATAAGAATAAATCGTCTTGATGCAAGAATAAATTTCTTACGTGAAAAATAATTTGTTTAGAAAAAAATTTAAATTGTATTGATAAGAAAAAAAAAGAGATTGGCGTCCAGGAAAAATCATTTTCATCGTGATTTTTTAGTTGCAGTCGAAACGTTTATTTACAAAGTTTCAAAATAGTTTTTTTTTCTTTTCGTTGGACAATTCATTTGACGTTTTAATTTTTCAATAAATTTTAAGGTGTATTTACAATTTTCTCTTTTAATTTCAACATTGTTGCGATAAATTTTTAAGAAGAAAGCCAAGATGAATATATTTATAGAGTCGAATACAATTTTTAGGTGTGTATAAAATGTGAACTGGTTCTGTTGGCAGAACATAAAGTGAAAATTTTTATGCAACGAGACGAAAACATATGCTGGCATTAAACATGAAATATATAATCTTGGATATAACATTTGATGGTTTTACATAATATTAGCAATTGTCAAATCTATCTAAATGTTATAAATTATTAACATTCTGAACACATTATTTATTTTGCAGGCGTTGCGAAGTTTTTTCATTTGTTATGTACTTTCATCTTCGATATTTTTTGTACTATTGTTGTTGCTTTGAATATTGCTATTTTTGTAATCGGTGAATTGTTAACGAATTAGAACGAACCCGCGTTCCATTCAATTTATAATGTAGTTTTTTTTTAAATCGTGCCATTTAAACATCAATTTTTAACATCCCTTTATAAATATAAATTTGCAAACTGAGTTTTATCTTTGTTTCACATACGAAAATCGCTAAGATGATATATGAATTCTCATGTCGATGGATATAAAATAGCTTACTAAAGCAACTACAGAGTAAATTGTCGTAAAATGGGATGGAAGCAATTAAAAAAAAACATGCAAATTTTAAACCGCTTTACACATTGTGCGAACTTCACAATTTATATAGATAAAATATTGTTTAATATTTTTTCAATAATTGTACATGTTTTTTTTAATAATATATGAGGAACAATTTTGTGCTGATACAATTATATGGTCATTTCGTTACTTAGTCGATGATGTAATATATTAATACAGGATGTCATTTAAATAAGATGACACGTTATAAAATATTCATACAAACTTGATTTTAACGCTGTTGAAATAAATTTCAACACAATTTTACGCATTGCAAAAAGTAGCGATGTTTTTTTATTGTTCCTGATTTTTGCTCTCATTTCATCGTATGCGAGCAATCGGAAATTATTATACAAGAATTAGCCATCTATATCATAACAAGATTTCTTTTTTTCATGAAGATATGAAGAATTAAATCCACAAGTATCGTCAGAGGAAAAAAAATTACATAGTAACTTTTTATATTCGCGCTTCGTTTCAGAAACGTAAATTGACTTAGTCTCTAAATATATAATACATATATACACGGAGAAACGTAAAAGCGCCTGACTCGTCCGTCGCACACGGCTAAGTCGTACAAAAAAAATAAAACAAACGACTGAGTCGTATATATAAAAAGACTCAGAATTTTGGGCTCATGCGGTAGTCGTTTTTATCTCACACGAGTCAACCGTGTGACGTACGCACGGACCAGTCGTTTTTACTTTTGTCCGTGTATTATGTATATGCAATTCATTACATATTCTGGTTATAGTACATTTACACATATTACAATTGATTCGATGCATGACAAAGTGATGACAAAAATCTCATCCCATTTTACATTAATTTGCCACAAGTTTATACAAATTCATTTATATACTTGTCTCATTCACTATTAGTTTCAGTTTCCATCTACAAGTAACTCAAAGTGTACAGCACCCTTTTTCTCATTTCTGTAAGATCCGTAGAGGATGTTTTTGGCCCAGGCACGACATTCAACGTTGATGATAACGTTACCTGAAAACACAATTTTCTTATAATTCTATTCTCATTTTCTCATTATTCTCAATATAGATTAACATTTTCTCTTCTCTAGTTGCATATTTTCATTCATAATTTTTGTTAAGGTATTATATATATATATTAAGGTATAGTTTCGAATCTTTATCTTACTAGCTGGTCTTTTGAAATGTACTGCAACAATTGGGCTGAGATATCCAGGGATGTTCTCGTACGGGAAGAAGTATCCAGGAAAACCTTGAATTCTTGGATAATACTCGAGAGGTCCAATATTTTCTTTGTCGTGAGGATTTTCAGCTTTACATGAAACCCAAACTGTATTTCGCTGTAAAATGAAAAGTTCCATGGAAATTTAGTTAAAAATAATTCAATTATTAAAAAAGTAGAATAATTTTTAGTATTTTTATGCTACACTTTTTTTATCAAAAAAAAATGTTACTCACACTGGATGCATTCTGCAGTTTGATGTGTTCCACAAGGTCATCTGGCATTTCGATAGGAAGATTGGAAGTATCGTTATAGTATTCAGGTACCCAGCCGTATATCTACAATTTGACAAGATAGATTCATTAAATTAGTCAACAATCAGCGATACAAAATTTTTTTTCAAACTGAAATATTAAATGCTCTTACTCTGTTTAATTTGATAAAAATGCAAGGCGTTGAATGATTAAATCCGTATCCTTTCTGAGATGAGCACGGACCCCAAGTATTAATGTCGACAGCACAGACCTTGCCTGGTTGAGGAGGTTTTGTAAAACTGCACGTATCTTGGTTTCGTCCTCCGTTTGGCAGCTTTGAAGAGTTTTGATAGACTGTTGAAAATTCATACATATCAGTATTAATTTTTTCTGATTTTTTTTTAATTTAAATGTTCAATTTATTTTTTATCAACATACAATCTAAAAATTTGTCCAATCTATCAGTCCACGTTTTAACTTCTGACGAGTTCAATGCATTGTACCATACGAGTGACCGCTCGTCTGCATTTTCCGAGATCGGTCTGAATCCCAGGCCTGGAAAAATCAATTCAATTTAATAAAAATAATGTTAACGAGTTAAAAATGAAGTATAAAGTTGAATTGTTTAATAACCTGGATTAGTTCCTATTAAGCTTTCTTCTAAGATCCATTTAGGCCTGTCTTTGTACAGCGATGCTAAGAGGCCTTTCATACAAATTGCAAATAATATCACCAATACAGTATAGAAAATTAAATAAAAGATAAGCGTCACCCCTGAAAATAAAACAATTTATTAGTCACCGAAATATAATTGAAATAAAAATATAAATACTTTCTAGCTGACCCGTTTTAATTTTAAAACAAGAAAGTATATTTAAAAAAAGAGAGATGTAAAAGTGATTATCATTGGGATTGTTGTAATAAAATAATAAACTATAGTGAATTAGAATGAAAAAGGTAGGATTTTATTTTTTGCTGTGCGTATGATAGTTCATATTCAACTAGTTTACCATTCGGTCGGAAATAATTCAAGCTTGGGCTATAAGCCAAAACCTCGTCTAAATATAATGCGAATTTTAATTCAGTATAAACTCTTTTCGCAAAGTATGGACGTTTAACTCTTTGACTTTTTGTAACAACTCTGCCTCAGTGCTCATTATTTGTCCAGTTTAATTTTCAAAGTTACGTCAACAGGTTGATTTCGAATTTCGGTCACTTGACCAGAAATACTTCTTACAATACACAATTCGCCAAAAAATGTAATAAATAAAATTGTAACAACTTTAAATTCCAATAAACATCATTTCTCTTTTTTTTTTCTTTGATGCGAACGATTCGTATAAATATTTGGTTAGAATCTCAGTGATATTCCTCATTGATACAACATTTTAGTTAAAACGAGAGTTAAAAAATACATAATGCCATGTTAACTAGTTTTGAAAATTTAATTTACAGTAAGGTGTTAAATTGATGAGAAATTGTATTGTTTCATTGTTTTTAATGTTAAAACACTAATGAATGAAATAATGAATGAAAACGGATGCAGATGTGGAACTGAAGTATTAGAAAGGATGAGTCAGTGACCTATTAATTTTTTATTTTTAGAAGAATGGCTTCAATCTAAATCTTATTTATTTATTTATTTTTTTTTTTTTGCAAAAAAAACATGAAATAGTCATAAGTAATTAATTGAAGATTATTGCAATGTTTTACGTGGCAGTGTCTGAATGTTATCATACAAAAATACATCAATGTATTCACCTTCTTCAAGGCCAAAATAGAGTTTAATTTTAACAAACATGTCTGCAGACGAAACGAATTCTATCTATGATAAATTTCATCGACAACGCGACTCTTAAATATCGCCTTATAAATAATCATCAAATATACGAATCGTATGTCTATCTTATTTCATCACTTATTTAAATTCCACCTAATGAATACTATCATTCTTTTGCAAAAATTGTCAACGAAATTCTACGGATTGATTAATTTCTGTTATATAGATTGAGATCATCGTTTACAAAATTAGCTGACTTTTAATAATGTAAAGTTAGACTGTTAAAAGTCAAATGTCATCAACTTTAACTGCTTATAAAAACCAATTTCTAATTTTAATAATTTTTTTAATTTGTTCAAGTTAATAAAAAAACGAGCCAGAAATAAGTAAAAAATAAAATAAAAATCACTCAGAAATTGAAATATGACTGAGATGAGATATTTTTCACGGTCGATCAGCTCGCGAATTCTTAAGTAAAACGCTCGAGCGATTAGTTTCTAAAAAAGATAAATTGTTGACAAGGAAAATACAAAGCAGGTGTTTGAATTGGCATTTCCAGGACAGACACGACGCAAGGACAATTTTCACAAGGAAAATTATCGAGCATCTAGTAAGAAGTATCAGAAAAAAATGATAAGAAGAAGAGGAAATTAAATAACTATTTGTGATTAATAGTTTGTTTTTATAAAAAAGACGGCGGGTTATGAAATGACCGGTTTCACAACTAGACTGACTGTATCAGGATTCTTCTGTATAGCCAATCAATATCCTAATATGAAAGAAATTTCATCGCGAAATATCTTGTTGACTTTCTTTCAATATGCTCACAATCATAAGCAAATAAATTTTCATTAATAAGTTAGTCAATATTGGCCTCCATCGACCCTGCCTGAGTCTAATTGAAAATGCACAAACAAAAATTGTGCTCCTTTTTTTTCTCTTTTTGTTCGTAGTTTTATTTTTTTTCTTTTATTCTTATTTTTGTTAAACAGAATTAATGAAGTTCGACTCAGTTTGAAAAAATATTTTTTGCTGATAAATAAAAAATATAACAATTAATTTGTATGAATTATTTATTCGTGTTGTTAATAATTCAGTATTGATGAATAAATAAATAATACACACAATTTTTAGCAATTTAAAGTATAAAATAATAAATAATAATAATATTACATAATAAATAATAGACTGGTTTAATTGATCAAAACCAAATGAATTTTATAAAACGTTATAAAAAGGTCATATTTCATGTTGAATTTGTTTTTCTGGTTCTGTGCATTTATGCAATGCGTTTTTGAAGTGCACACGTGTAGGCGCTGCAAAAGACGAAGAACCTGTTCTCCCGGTGAATTTTTATTTTTTTGTTTCCATCACTGGTATTATCTCAATATTGGACGGAGGTAAGCGACTTAGAATTGCATTTGTCTCATCGCCTTCCAGATCATTCAAGTTAATATCATATCATATCTCATCTCGAACATATAAATCACTCGTTTGATTCTCTCAACGACTAATCTTGTTGAGCGCGGTCAAAAGAGTCCAAGAGAGCAGTGTCAAAAAAAAATCAAAGAGCACTTTTTAATTGAGTCACTAATTCAGTTCAACTACTACGCCCGCATGTGTATACAGGAAATGCGAGGTTTTGATTCGCAATCAAATAATAACACTATATCAGTTTAGCCTTTTATTCATATAATGCCTTTTACACAATACTCTCATCAGCTTCAAAACATTTATGGGCTTCAAATAAAATCGAATGAATGAATGGTTGTTGAAACAACGACTTGGTTTTTGAATATATTAGATGGTTGTTGTTATTCAATTGAAAAAAAAATACTTAAACGAAAAACGCGTTGAATTTTTGTTTGAGATTTTCTATTTTAATAAGTTTGATTTTTTTTAATTTTGATAATTGATGTTGTAAATTAAATAAAAAAAGTTTAAAAAAGGTTTATGGGACGTACACGATATGTGTTCTGCGATTAATTTAGTTTCAGAAAGATCTAATTACAATTTATTAAGTCACCTTAATTGTGTATTCATGAATACCACATTATGTATGTTATGCTAATAAACCAAAAAAAAGGGTTCAGTTCGGTACAATGTATCGTAACATCCCATCCGAATTATCATATTAGAGTAAGAGCACCAGTGAATTACCGCTGCTTAAATTTAACTAACAATTTTTTTTTAAATTTGTAATTGATGATTTTTTAATTACCTCTCGAACTGTTTTTGCAGATCCAGCAGATAAAATGATCGGCGAATCTTTATATTTTATGCATTTTGTCACTTACGACAAAAAATTAAAAGAGTAGGTTTTCACTCCTTTGTCAATAGAGAAAAAAAAAAGAATATGGCAGTCATTAACAATGCTAAAAAGATTCAATTGTTGAATAATTTTTTGAAATCAACAAACACTTGTGGAATAAAAATAAGTAATAATATGATTTTTATGATATAATTTATTATATTATGAGAGTTCAAACGTTTGTTATTGTAAATTATATTGGTAAATTAACATTATTTAAGTGTTCATTCAATGGTGCATTCATAGACATTCACTGGTACAATGGAAATTCACTGGTGAATTTTCATGTTATGCACAAAGTGAATACAAGTAAATAACAATAATTGTTAAGTAAAAATTGAGGTAAAAATTTTGTTCATTAGTGAAAACTTTAATGATTACGAAAAACTTTTATGTTTTAGTTTAACTTGCTGATTTTTAACTGGCCATTCACTGGTGCAGTTAACCTAATCAAAGTAATATAAATATAATCTGAAACTAATCACAACAACGTCTGTATTGTTTAAATTTCAATTTTTTTATTTGTTGTTTTCTTTTAATTTTGAATTTGAATTTCAATATGTGAAAATGAATTTTTTCATTGAATATCAGAAATTAAGTTTATTTTTCAACGGCTTAATTTTTTTCAGGGTAACACAAAAAAAATCAAACGCCCAAATGACGTCAAAAGTAATTTCGGCCGAATAATTCATAAGTATCGTGCAACACGAAAGAGATGGAGAGTGTCCCCATAGAGATTATCTCGTAATTTATAAATGAACATGATTTTCGTTTACATTTGAATATAGTAAGACCTTTGTTGTATCCACTCACTCTTACTTTTATAACAATTAGTATGCGAACAACAATCTGATTCGACTGTTGAAATCGTAGTGATTCTGAAATACTGTCGCACTTTCCTTCTTTCTATTTGTATTTTGATAAAATCTAACTTAAAAATAAAGATCAGTAAGAAGAAATTAAAGAAAAAACAATTGAAAGACAATTAATGAAAAAATCCAATTATCTGATTTCATCATTTTTAAATTAATTAATTGATTACCTTATCAAAAAAATCAATGGAAAAAACCAAGAATTGTTTGACGTAGATTTTTTTTTTCAATTTAAAGTTGTAAATTAAAGTTTTAGGTGATTTAAATGAAATTTAAAAATTTGTTTTTACTTAGTTTCTGAGTGATATGATAATCATTCTTGAAAATTTGTTAATAAGTAATTAAATTATGCGGAGTAGAAAAACGTTACGCATTAACTGGTTTAGGTATCTTTCATCTTTTTGTTAGCAAGGGAAGTATATCTTAGTTAGAAGAAAACCCACTGGGAAAACAATTATAGTCTTATATTTTATCATGGTTTTAATGTGTACTCGTTATCAGTGCCCTGGTCACCGAATATAATGTGTTAGCTAATTAAATCTAATCAACAGACGAAACAATTAGTGAAATAAAAAAATTGATGAACGTATAAAAAAATTAAATGGACGAACAAAAATTTGTTCAAGAAATAAACATAAATCATGTAAATCTTCGAGACTTTCTTTTCGTGTATGTATTGTATTATTTTCAAATTTTGTATTTTACTCTTGTTTAGGATCAAATGAATTATATTTTTTCGAATTGTGCAAAAAATTAGACCCTAATAAATAAAAGATGAATTTAAAAAACAAGGCGAAGTGTGGAACAAGGTTACGCCAACTGTGTCTATTTGATTAATTTTTCTTTTTCTTGTTGAAACAAGGTGATTATTATTATTTTTTTTTTTTTTTCAATTTATAATATGAATGGCACATCTGACTGTACAATTTTTTCCATGTAAGTAAGTTTAAAAAAAACGTGAACATTCCGAAATAAAATTTTATATCGTCACCGTCCTTCCCGACCTTGAGAACGAACTTTCATTTTTAAAGAGTTCATTCTATCCGATCGCGCACGATTATGGAAATTGTTATTTGATTTCGCGAACAATCGTCACTCGCTAATTAATCATTTGCAAAACAACAATGACGTTTTCAATTGATTTTTCCTTTCGCGTTCGATTTATTCTACTAGATTTCACGTGATCAATTATTATGTTACATCATTTAGATTTTAATAACGGCGATGCTGAATAGTAACAATATTTAAACTTCATTTTATGAGTCACGAGAAGTCGATATCAAAACAAATGTCTCATTTTCACATTTTCTCTCTGTTCTTCTCTTTTTTCAATTGTCAGATAATTTTTAAAAACTTTCTTTGATTCATTTTATTACGCGGAAGAAAAAAATTGTAGCATGTGTCTATGGGACTTTACGAAATCTAACTACAATGAGTCATCATGAAACGTGCTCATTGATTGTTTCTAAGCCCCCACGGATTATCCTATGGATGTATGGAACTAAACTGTGAACAAAATACATAAGTTAAGTTCACGAACCTTCCCATAGAATTGTTCTATAATATTTTTTTCATGTAAAGTTTTTCATGTAAATTATTTTTGTCAAGTTTTCATTTTTTTATCAATAAATGAAATGAGATGCGCTTTTATTGTGTAATCATACACCACGGATGGAATTAATTGTAAATTATTTCTCTAGGAGATGGCGATAAAATATCTTATCTCGACTTTGGAATAAAAAAAGGAAAATGTGTGCAACACTTATCGTTTTTCATTAAACACCTTTAAAATTTATCTGGGACATTGAACTATATCCAAAAACAGTTCGATTAATTTATTGGAACTCTTCCTTTCTGATACGTTTTACAGTTACAAAACTTTCAGCGATGCAAAATAAAAAGAAACATCAGTTGTTGAAAATTGATACTTCTTTTTAATGCCAGGAAAGATGCAGCTGTATTTAATTCCCAGTTATCACATTATCTATATTTTTTCAAATGTACATACTTTCAAATCTCATCGTCGTCATGACAATGTTCCTCAATTGCTTTTTTTTGAATAATAACGCTTCAGCAACACAATATCTCCACGAAATTTTCATCATGAATTTTCATATCAGTAAAGAATGTTTTTATCTGTATACGAATGTCCTCTTCTAAGCATTTACAATTCAAGCATTAAAGTTTTCTTTTTCCTAGAACATTTATTTAATATTGCGTCAATGAAAAACTTTTCAACTTTTTTCTTAGTTTTATCTCTCCGACTCTATCATCATTATAACAATTGTACCCGATAGTTTAATTTTTAATTGCACTCTGTATGATCAGTCAAAATTTTATCTTAGAAAGTTATGTTCAAACGAAACCAGCCTTGACGTGGGAAAACCGATTCGAATACGAACAAAAATACGAATGATCATACATGAAATAAAAAAAAAGTGACAGAGAAAGAGAGAGAGAGAGAGAAAGAAAGAGGAAAAGAGATAGAGATAAAAAGAGAGAAAGAAAAAGGAAGAAGAAAAGTTTTGAATGCAGATAGTCCGAACGGATCGAAATGAATGGGGATTGAAAATAAAAGGCATCTCATGTTTGCATAGGCGAGGCGAAAACACTCGTATAATTATAACTTACCCCATTTTTCCTTGGTATGTCCACAGACGGTGCCCTTGGTGGGATCATAAAACGCATCACGAAACTTTTCCCACCCAGTCCGGGTGTCGGGCTTTCGCATATATTCAAATTCATAAGTATTCGCTTGTGCCTTATTTTTTTTGCCTGGTATACTCATGTCTGAGAGATGGCTCCTATTTTTACTCGAAGACTTGTACTGACGACCGGATTCCGGCTTTTCGTTGCAGAATTAACTAGACGGAGTGATGAAAAAGACGGTTTCCTCCGGAGACAAACATTTGAGTGGCGAACGATGCGAGGAAGACTAGAAGGCACGACCGAGACGACGACAAAATGAAAATCACGACGAAAAAGCGCGCGTAATGTGCGGTATACCTGCGTTACAACATACACGCGTACACGATGGGAGGAACGATCTATCAACTACCAATGCCGAGCACGCACTGCCGCCGTCTGTCGACCGCGTTTCATAGATGGTGGTTCCTCGTGACTCGCTGACGAGACACGACTATGTTTTCTGACTTTGGTGTTTGCCCCGCGCGAGCCAACTTTGATAATACACTACTTTATCAACTGTAAATTTTATGTGATAAATAACCAGTTTACTTTGCGCACAACTTTGGTTTAGGTATTTAGGGCACGGTTTTATCCAGGCCCCTCTTTCTTTCTCGTTCCTTCGCAATTTTACACATTTCGTTACCCTTTCTTTCACTTTAAATTATCCTAAACGAACAAAATTTATTTTTAAACAAAATTTTATAAATTGTTTCAAATACAAGTTTTAATCAACGTTTCATTTTTTTTGATCATTATTTTTTTTTCTTTCGTAATATTTTCTTTCTTTTTCTTTTTATTTTCAACCATTTTTAAAGGAAAAATTGTTTATTCATAAAATTTTAAAAAACTATTTTTGATTGTAATAAATAAAGTAATTGTTTGTCCAATTTGTCCAAACAATTGAACTCGAACCGATATCGAACCAATCAATATGAGAAAACTTTCCATCGCGCACGAGTTTTTCTTATGGAGTTGAAGAGTAACATACATTTTAAGATATGTAATTAGGACGAATTTGTTGCATGAAATCTACATAACGCCTGAAAAGTAACGTGGTACTTGATATTTATATAATCTTATAAAAAATTGAGAGAAAGAGAGTATCTACTAAATATCTATTTAGTATTTCCGTTACTGTATCCAGATTTGATCATTTCTATTTCTTAATGAAAAATTATTATTTTACACAATTTCGATTGTTTTCTAGTTCATTTGTGTGTGCAGTACGTGACTTCACGCCGAAAAATTATAAATGTTAAACAGATTTCGTGAATTATTTCAGATTGTAGTTTATTCAATTTCTGACGTTTTTCCAACAAATTTCCTGCAAAAAACCTTGAGATACAATTTTAAAGAAATTGAACAAATAACTTTCCCGCGCGAAAATTCAAATTCAGCATTGCAAAAAGAGCACGAAGGATTTAAAATTTTCAAAATAAGAATATAAGTAGGTCAGAAAAAATAGTTAATTATGTTACATTTGATTTGGGTATTTTTGTTTGCATTCTATCAGTAAGAATTGAACCACAAAAGCACATGGTCAGAGCACACTGGCATATGAGCACGAAGGATTGAAGGTCCGCTAGCGCAAGCCGGCTCAAGCCGGCTCAAACACATATAGCAAGCAAAACACAAGGGATCAAACTTTGCTCAATATTAATCTTTATAATAATAAAAAATAAATACATATCTGATAGGTGAAATCATTTTTTAAACAAAACAAAATACTAAAATACGTTAACTTGTGTATGACTAATTTAAAAAAATTGTAACATTTATTAAATTATAAATTAAAAAAAATGGATTTAAATGAAAAATATGAATTATCTCAATTTAAAAACATAATTTAATGATTTTACTAAAGCATACTAACATTGTATGACGTTTTTGTCTTGATTAAATTGCCGTTTAATTTTGACTTCCGTAGAGTTTTACATTCGTCTTGAATTGATGTTAATTTGTAGAATGTTATCGTTATATTCATATGGGCATTTTCTTGAAGAAATACCTTTAACGTCATCATTATATAGAAATGGAAACAACAGTGCAAGAAACAAGGTCACTACATAATAATATTTGTATAGTTCTGTAAGCTTTCATTGTCAAATTCTGACATTGATTTCGATATATTACGTATGATGAAAGCCAAAGGACAACGTCCTCGAAGCTGTCAAACATGCGCACTGAATGGATTTTTGTTCCAATTCAGCAAGTATTCAGTTTAACAAAAAAAAGTTATGCCAAAACAACGAGGATGAAATTTGCGACTTTTCAAAATAAAACTTTTTGCAATTCAGCTTTATATTTCACGAGTGCAAAAATGAATTGAATTATTGAAAAAAAAATTATTCGAAAAAGATAAAAATACATTGAAAAGTGAAAGGAACATCATGAAAACATCAAGGAGACACACATGAATTTTGGTTGGAAAATGTTATTACACCTAAAATACACGGTCATTTAATTAAAAAAATTTTTATCAAAACAGAAAAGTGTTGAAGAATAAAAATTGAACTAGAAAAATTCGATTTGGAATGTATCCGTAATCAGATTTGCTACTAATTCATCACTTCACAGAACAGATGAGTTTAATTGTGATCATAATTGATAACTCTGAGTTGATTCAAACGTATAAAATCAACTCTTTTGTCTTCGTTTAATAATGCACTCATTGGAAGTGTTAAAAGCCAACCCGCTACTTGACTTGCGGCTCTAAAGTCATACAAAATTAAGTTTGTGCACTTAAAAACAGAAATGAAATTAAACCATTAAATTTCAACCAGTTTTAAGGAAAAATCTTAATTGTTCAATATTTTATATTTTCATAAATTGTTTAATTATTTAGTCATATAATTTGACTATTGAAAAACGACTTGTAAATTTTAAATTTCAACAGCAAAGAAAGAATTGAAAGTTTTGTTGACGAAATAAAAATTAATCCCGCGAACGTTACTATAATAATAAAAATATTGTCGAAAAGTGATAAAAATTTAATTCCGTTGGATTGATCTTCACAAAAACACAAAACGGTTTTGTGTCGTTCATAATTAACGGCGAGCCAGCTTGAGCTGGCTCAATCCGGCTCGGTCTCTAAATGATCCGATCACGCCCATAATGTATTCTTTCAGATATTTATAAAAAAATGTTTATGAAATTTCATATACCAAACAAAGTTTCCATAGATCGTTCACATTCAAATGGATATGGTTTTGTTTGAAACTGTAACCTTTTCAACGAGAACTATCCGCTTTATACATTTCTGTTCCTGCGCTCAGTTATACCTTTTGATTCGACTTGAAATTTTGACTAATCTTTCAACTGATTTCAGAACTCTGATAAAATTCATCGCGGCGTAAGTTTTATTAATTTTTATCATTGGAATCAGTTGGAAAACATAAAAACATCATTAAATTATTTCTACAAATTGTTTTCAAGTAACAACATCTGTTTCCAAGATTTTAATTTGGTCTTGAAATTAAAAGAGAGCGGAACCTATGAAAAAGCAACAAAATGTCTTTATATCCTCACATTGCTGTTTAATAGGTGAATTTTCTGACAATTACATTCACTCCGTGTAATTATAGGCACAGAATGTACATTTCAATTTCACATTTCCTCACACATTTTACAACCATAACTGCTCTTTGCAACGGTACGGGAATCAGGTATGTGATGCTGTTGTAAAACTATAAGTATACATCTAAGTGTGTATTCCCACAACAGAACCATTTTATTACAACACTTGATGAAAGTGCGTGAAGTGCATATCAGAGTGCTCGTTAGAGTGCATATTAGTGCAGCTCATAAAACTGAGCACCTTAATATAACATAAGGATGCAGTGTACAATGTTACATCGAAAATTACTTTCAGATTTTTCCATTTCATACAATTTTTTGAGACGTTTTTTATCCGTGTTTTGTTTAAGTTTTAGTCTACAACGATTTTTCTGATCGTGAGACACTAAAAATATTTTTTCCTTCAAACGAGATAAAATTATTTTGCAGTTCAAAATGTATTGAAAAATTTATTCATGTGATGCTAATCGGATTATGAATTTTTAATCATAGCACACATACTCACTCAAGAAAAAGATACACAATATTTCAATAACATTTCATTCGAGCAGATGTGTTTTGTTTACAGGCAATAATTTGCTTCTCAAATAGTACGGCTCTTTTCGTGAAGTAACGTAATCGATGACAATCCATATCTGGATGGCGAAGATTGCAATCAGCACTCCAAAGAAGCACAGGTAGAACAACGTTATCTCAGCTATGGACCAGAAATTTAATCCATCAATAATTTAAATTGTAATTCAACTTGTGTAATTGAAAACTGTCAATGTAAAATCTCACCCCATTCTTTGAGAGTTTTGTCCAGAAACTTTCGTTTCTCTTTATTCCAAACGAAGCGCTTAAAATTTCCAACTAGGCCAAGATCAGGTTGGGGTATGCGCCTCTCGTAATACTCCTGGTCGTGAATGATGTACATCTCTGCGGTCTGCGAAAAGGGATGAAGAAGTCAAAGGAAAATTCACGTTCAAACTTTGAAAATCAGAAAAATCTCCACACAATTTGTTTATCTCGCAAAAACTCACAATGACACATCGTCTCTCGTTTGTCTATAACCTCCGAGATGTAAACAATCAGACGTTTGCAAACAGTCGACATTGTTTGTTGACAAACTTTTCTTTTGTCATACTTTTCTCAAGTTCGCAAAAAAAATTGTTGTCTCTCCATCGACTCGCTGATAATTGACAACCGCGCGAAAAGCGACGAAACGCGCGCGCGAGAGTTTGAAATAAAAATGGACCCCCTTGGAACTGTCGGCTGGTGCCCCCTGGCGACGATTGTGCGAAGTTGGATGGCGCGCGAAGTAAAAGATGGTCGTCGGCGGCGGCGCAACCGCGAAGGAATTGACGTATGGTGAGAGCACGTAAACAGACGTGTGGAAGAGCAGTGTGTTGAGTTGAGTGCACGGCGCAGCGCGCAGCCCCAGCAGTGGTCGCCTCGGAATTGCAAATACCGAATTATAATCAGTGAGTGCCGAGATTGACGTGCAGGCAGGTATTGGCGCTGCGTTTGAGAGAGACGTAAGATGCGAGAGGAGAGCTCGGTTTTGTGCGAATCGCAGGCCAGTTTAGCGAAGCTTCAACAGGTACAAAGCGGGCGAGGGTTCCCCCGAGGTTGTGTGTGATGTTGCTCGCGGCTACGATGACAGTGATCGATCCTCTTCTGCCAATTATGAACCACCGTCCATGACGCGAGCTGTTCGCGTTTTGCACCCATCCACCAGCCCCTTCGATCTATCTCCCCTCGGTTTGAAGTCTGACCGAAGGTTGTCCAGCTCCGGTCAAAACAAATCATTGTTTATTAGTTCAATCGCGATGTAAACAACGGTGTCAACTGAGAGATAGCGGTCAGCTTGGCAGGTTTCTGAGTGTGACAAATCGGCACTCAGCGTCTGCCATTTGTGCGCTCCTTATCGGCCTGTTAGAGTTTGTTGCTTTGCACATTAAAGTCACGCGATATTGATCAGAGAGGATACCTACCGCACACCGCTCCGCCTGATTTTTGCCCGCGCTTTTGTCAGCTTTTAGAGTCGCCGCCGCCGACACCGCCCTCAACTATATTTATTACACTTCGTTAGCTCATCAATCATTGTTTCTCTGGAATCTTTTGATAATTCTCCGGCCCTCCCCCCTCTCCTTCTGTTTACACCCTGGTGTATTTGCACACAACCTCCCCCTCTCGAGAAAGTGTGTTTTTGTTTTGACATAATGTTGTAAACAAAAGGCAAAAATAAAAGACGAGTGCGCGTTGCGGTCTGTCGCGCTCTCTTCTTGCAATTTTTTGTTTCCAATCTTTTTGTATAATTTTTCTTGCACAAACAGTGGATGTGGAAATAGAACAGCGACACATGAAGCGTTAATTCAAACAACATTGAGATTATATTTTGAGTAAAAAGCGCGACCTTGAAACCCGGCCTGGGTGATTTCACCAGCTCTCCGCCGATAACAAATTTGACTTTTTGTTTAACACATTTTTCTGTTTTGATTGTTGCCTGATTGTTGACAGCTCGCGCCACCATCTTTGCTCTGGCCGATCTAAAAGTAAAACCAATTGTTGAACAACATCAGCAACAAAAAATAAGAAAAAGGAAAATTAGAAATTACATCAGTCAACTTCTCCTTCTAAAGTTTGGTTTCAAGTTTTGTTTGCAAACAAAGGCGGGACGCAAAATTGTTGACAACTTGTGTTTGTCGCTTTGTTTACACCCGGTTTGTAAACAAAGGAGTGAGGGAAAGTTGTTGACATTTTTTTTATTTTTGCGTCTTTGCTTTTCAATTGTAGGCCTAAGTGACAAAATTGCGACGTTGAGCAAAGTTTGTACGCAAAGATCGATTGTGCTATTATATTGAATTGGCCTGACGGTTGTTTAATGAACAAGAGCCGAGGGAAATGGAAAATGAATAAAATAAAATAATAAACTACAGATAGGGAATCGAGGAAGAGAGGATCATGAATAAGCATTGGGCATTGACACTGGCGCATTGATTTGTTCGATTATTACATTAATTGGCTCCGGGGTATTATATACACAGAAGCTTGACACACATTAATCACAACACCGCGGTGTGTCATAGCCACGTTTAAATATAGTCGGCCTGTGCCTCGGTCATATTATAATTATAATAATCTATCGATCACTGGTAAAAATTGTTTGTCAAAAAATTAATTTTTTTAAGAAAAGTGTACAACCGTGGTTGAATTTTATTTGAATTTTCAACTCTCGGCGGAGAGGGAGAGGGTGGTGGGTACCGCACAATTGATTTTGTTTGCATAAGCGCCTTCAACACGCCGATGATTTTTATATAATTACTCGTATATCTGCGCTGATGCACGTGTTTCATTAAAAATAGAACCAGGCGAGAGGAAAGAGACACACCGCGGTATTTGCAAAATTTTCACGATCCACTAGCTATTTAATAAACTCGTCTCGTTTTCTTTTTTCTTGCAGATGACCACGTCCGGGTCGAAGGAAAAAACATAAACTGAGAAAAATGATGGTGATGCTGTCGAGCTGTGTGCGCGGTGTTTTTCTTCCAGCACCGTAAATTTTGGCACTGAAAAGGAAAAGGTAAACAAACAACCAAAAGCGACCGAACAATTGGGAGTTGCGACCATTGATGGAAGAGGGGCCGAATATGTTGCCAGCATCCGCCAACACTAACGCCGATAAGAATTCTTGCATCGTGGAGCAGAGCCTTTACGACAGCTACCCGGAGTCGCCGAGCAACAAGAAACAAACGTTTAAGAGTTATGCCGAGCTCGAGACGCTACTGCAGGCGGGAAAGAAGAAGGAAGTCAAGCTCATCATCAGGGAGAACTTTTGGCCCCTCAAGGATGGAGTCAGATCTAGGCTCTGGCCGGCGCTTTGCCTCCAGCATGCCCCGGCCAAAAACAATGACTCTTTCTACTGGGACATGATTGCCCAGATGCTCGGCACCACCGGTATGTTCATTCAAACATTTTTTTCTTTTTTTCATCAATCAAATCTAAACTCAACTAAATATTTATATATGGCTCCAATTGTCATAATCAGGGTATAACATGATTATTATATATGATTCCATATATATCATTTTCATGGTTTGCGTATGCTCCATATATGATGCATATATGGTAGCAATTCAAATGTGAAAATATAACATTCGTGGAACCATATATGCGAACCATAAATGGATCCATATGTGGATCGTATATTGACTATATACGAGACTATATATGAATCACTGTTGTGACATTCATGAAGCCAGATATGAATTTTTATTTGACTATGCTTGCGAACCATGCTCACGTCACTTTGTGAACCATATCGCCGAATTGTGATCACGTTTTCATTCTGCAAGTGTGGTGTTACGTCACGCATCCACCAGATTCACACTGGCTTCTTCTCTTTTCTTTTTTAGTTTCTGAGTGTCAACAAAGTCACGTGAACCTGCTTCGAACTTTTGTCATTCGCGTTGTGATCAAACTAATCAACTTTCGAATCATTCTTAACTCTTCGAGCCACATTTTCACTGTCCATTGCAGTGACTTAATAACAAAAAATAATATAAAAAAAGTAAAAAAAGGAAGTTAATTTCAATTTTTTTGTGAAGTGTAAAAAATTGATATTACTTTGTAAATACAAGGTTTAGAAGAAGATCATTAAGAGTTGAAAATTGTAAATTTAAAAATATTTTTAATTCAACGTCTCATTACAAAAGAAAAAAGTCATTGCAATTAGGAACTCCTGCCCTATAACGTTCGGAACCAATTTTGTTGCTTGAATAATTTTGTTTTCATTGATTCTTAATGCTTTCCGGTTTGTTTTAAAATGAAGTCACTTTGATTTTTTAATTTTCTTTCTTATATTTTCAAAATTAACATGCACGCGTGTTTTATCTTCATTAAGATTGGTTAAGAATAATACAAAATTATTGGCTAGAAGGGTTACAATGCAATGAGAAAATAATTTTCTTCAATATCATAAAAAACAAATGAAGGAATTTTTTTTAATTGTTTTGTATTTTTACCCGCATTGTTACAGAAAAAGATAAAAAAAAACTAAAAGAATTACTGAAGGGTAAGTGGTACCAGATCCTAAAGGATATGGATATTTTTTTTTAAATTTGTTGTCTTTAAAAATCCTCTCGGGATCGTTAAACGTACATGAGTGAATAATAATCGAGCAGTCGATTAATTGGAACGTCCGCAATTAAAATACGAAAAATCTGTTTTTTGGGTAAGTCGTACCAGTAAAATAACTATTATCTCCCTAAATTTAAACTTACTTGTTGTAAATAATTCTCTTTTCAACAATTACCAATATCTCTTTAAATAAAAACTGCGTCTTTAGATTGTATCTGCCTATCCCTCTTTGAAACTGTTTCATCTAAAAAAATTCATTTTATTTTAATTCCTTTTTTAGTTTAAAAAAAATGCTAAATCAGAACCATACTTGAGTTACGTTTCCCATCTGAGCAATACAAATTGATACCATTTTCCTGCATGCATGCAAAACTATTGATGTCATCCTCTTTTTGGTCCTAATATTAACACTCTCGGTAGTCATTTTGTCTCCCTTCAAAATTTATAATCGGTCGTTGTCAAGCGCAGGAAGTCGAAAGTCAACTCAGATCGGACAATGTCATAATCGCAGATATACCACAACTCCTCGGCACCTCATTTAATTATACAACGAAAATTAACCAAAATCATCCCATCTGAGAATCATCTAATTATATAATATCTCATTATTTTCAACTCATTCAATTCATTGTTTTTTATTCATTACTTATTTTATTTAAAACATTTGAAAAATGGTAATAAAACAATGAGAAGTCTGCATAATTATTGAAAGACGAAAATGAGCAAATGACTATTATTATCAGAATCGCATGTCTTCGTACGCTTTTTTTAGGTCCAGTGTAAGTATTGAGTGTTCAATTTTAAACTCTCCTGATGCTCCAGTCAACTTTTTTTTTGCATTTTTCATAGGCGAGAACAAAATTCCATCAGTTGTTGTCCATCAATTGTTGTTGAGATGGTAAAATTGTTATTCAACTGAATTTTGTTATTACTACAAATTTACAACACTCATCTCATGACTTTTCATGTCCATGTAAATTATGATAGTTCAGTACATCATCTTAGCGTATTTTATATGGCTATAAAATTGATAGCAATAAATTCAAAATGAAACAAATTGTTTAATTAATCTTCCCTGTAATTAGCATTTTCCATGAAATCATCTGCATGAGAGAATAATTCAGTTTTAATACACAACAATTGAGAACGAAACGTCCAACTACTTTCAATCTTTTGCATTAATTTATTCATATTATATTTGGAATAATCAATATTGACATTATTTGTTTTTCAATTTTTTTATTAATTTTGTACTACAATGATATTAACAAATGATAGTAAAAAGTATTCATCCTGTGATAAGGTTTTTTATATTGAGTAAGTATACTTCACTTTTTTTATTATTTTGATAACTACCGTTCGCGTAAAATTAATATGATCGATGGAAAGATAAGACAATTATTAACGTTTTTTTAATAATGATGAATCATTAATTAAAAGTGAAAATTTTCATCAATTAAAATCGAAATTAGTAACCGCTGGTACGACTTACTAAATGTTGCTAGACCCGTTGCAAATTATAAAAAAAGACTTAAAAATAGCAACATTTTCACATAAATACAGAGTAAATCTTAGTTGACAAGGAAATATTTGCTAATTAACTTTAAACGAGTCCCGTAGTTTAGTTTCTATTTGATAAAAGTTATTATATTTATTTGAAACTGTGACGTCAGCTAAAATCAATTCTGTATAACAATTATCCTAATAAATGTTTCACATTGCATGTTATATCAGAAATTTTCCAAATTACCTACAACGTTTATCAGAAAACATTTTTACTTGTTTCTTCTTTTACTCTTTTATTATTTCTCGCGTACTTGAATGTTTCACTTTCTTTTAATTTCACGATGCAATTACAACAAATTTAATTACAACAAATTTTACTTAATTAATAATATACATTTTTTTTAATTATAAAGAGACACGAAAGATTTATTTTTAATGAAAATGAAAAACACTAAACACGACACAAGTTGAAAAACAAGTAAACACACAAGTAGAAAAAATTGTAACGTTGTGTAAATGAGAATGATTATAAGTTTGAGGAATATAAAAATAAGTAGTATCGTGAGCTTGTTTTGTATCGTGAGTGTTGATAAGTAATGTTCAAATGTATAAAATTGTATATTGTTGATAATGTTAAATGCAAGTGAGAGAAGATAATAGAGGGTAATGAATGGGACAATGCATGCGAGCAATTAAAAGCATTATTATGTTTAGAGAGAAAGAAACACAGAGAAAGAGGATAACTTATGATTTACGAGTAATCACAGGATGTCGAATTAAAAAGATTGATGATTTTGTCTGCAGATCTGCCGGACATGTCGCTTATGCTGCCGCCATTTATAGACAACAACCATTGTTTAACATATCATTTAACAGCCAAAGGTAAAAGTGTTGCTGACAGAGTTGTCACGGTGTTGGGCTACGCTTGTCCTGACATCACGTATAGCCCCACGTTGTACCCGATCACTGCGATTCTTTTACACTTTTTAAATGGTACGAGGTCCATCTTTCAATCATTTCTTTTTGACCTTAAAAGTTAACAAAGTTGGAATGACTTATGAATTAATTTCATTCTTTTTGTTCTTTCAGAGGAACAATGTTTCAACTGTATTGCAAGTTTAGTGGCGGCTAAGGACAAAATGTTCATCACTCAAACAAAACTTGTGTACGAAGTTACATGGAAGACAGTAGAGCAAATAACGAAAAAGCATGTCGTAAGTTGAACTACGTATCTGATCATGGGAATTGTAGGTCGACAATTGTCTAATCGATTTCACTTCGCTATTCTAGAAATCGGCAGCAGTTCATATAGCTCGACACTGTTCTGATACCAGAATAGATAAGCTTTACTCCGAATGGATCTGGTGGATCCTTCAATTATTACCATTTCCACATCTAGTCAAAGTCATGGACTGTTTCTTGCATGAAGGCATTAAGGTACAATCTCATTTTTCTATATTTACACATTCTGAGACAATTTAATGCTTGTCTCATTGATTTTTCATTCTTAATGTTTCCATTTGTTTTTATATTTCTTTATTCATTGATTAATTAATCTTTACTTTACAGGTCTTCTACAGGGTAGCTATGGCAATTATATTACTCTTTTACAAACATTCATCGTCACAAAGTTCAGAATGGATGCACGAGATTAGCAAAAATGGCATCGAAGTAGCCCTTACAAAATTTTGTAAAGAGATACCGGTAATTAATTCTTGTCTATGTTTTAATGTTTACAAAAAAATATGGCATTGCGTATTTCACAAGTGTCGATCTGAGCGATTCAAATGTTTAAATCACATGATGAGCGTTGTTTTTCCGTAGTCGAGCGCTCGCGATCGCACCTAACTAAAAGTAATTTACTCATTATATGTCACATTTGTCGAGATTCATAACGATTGCTTTAAAAATAGAAACCGCAAAATTTGCCAATGTTCTTAGTTTGCCGTTATTTGTTTCGCTGGGAGATACTCACAGAACCTGCCAAATACTTAACTATTAAATATACGCCACTTGTTGAAAAACACATTGATGCTTTAAAATATATCATGCAAACATTCAGGTGGATTTTATACGTTTTTAACAAAATATTCATTAATCAATCTTGAACCAATTGTTGGGGTTTTTATTGGTTTTCAATTTTAAATTTCGTCGAATTCGGGTGATTGATCAATTAAAATGTTTTCAGGTGACGCCAACGAAATTTTTGCGCACCGCATTCGGCATTCGGGGACTCTCGTCAACGTACATATCAAAAGTGTTTTTGCGAACGGAGATGGCACTAAAGAGTCGAAATGTATTAGGAACTCGGTCCCTGGCAAGATCGCGCTCCTCAGATAATTTACCCTCGAGTCATTCTCAAATGAACATCCAAATGATGTCCAATACGCTTACGATTAGAGAGGTAATATCAAACTGTCGGCGCAACTTTTCAATAAACAAAATGAAATCTAATGACGATTATGTTAAAATTGTCTACACTTATAGCCGGTGGTACTACCAATTTCAGTACCTATACTTCCAGCATCTGCGAACAATTTTGATATCCTCAATTCACACGGGATGTCGCAGTACAAACACTTTTGCAACAAGAATAATTTTTATCATTCAAAAAAATTACATTTTTTTTGTATAACAAAGTGAGTTGAGGCGTTTGATAGGCGCAGATACCAGGAAAATAATCAGACAATAATTTAAAGCTTTGTTAAAAAATAATGAAGAAAATTAATGTTATGAATATTCTTACATGTGAAGCAGGAGTCGACAACAGTAGTTTTGATGGCTGTTAATGATGCTATGTAAGTGGCATAGAAATGAAAATCATTGATTGTATTCCATAATGTGTTCGTTCAACTGATTGATGATACAGTTCTACTTTTCTAACCCAATTTTAAAATTCCTGCTTGGTTGAATAATTTCAAGTTCGAATTGATTTTTGTACTTGCAAATTTTTTTACATTGCAATTATGTTTTTAACATTTTATTCGTCATCTGTATTAACGATACTAAATTCCGTGAAGTAATTTAGCAACTTGAACAATCACCGAGAATATTAAAAAAATGCAAATCGTTGGTCTTATTTTCATGTTTTTTGAATTTTTAATTAATATTGAAAGATACAATCTGTTGTACCAGCAGATTAACATCTTTTATTTACTGGCATTTACGTGTAAGAATACTCATTACTTATTTCGTACTGTTTGACGAATGAATAAAAGACTGAGTTTACTGCTGGCTAACGACCAATTTTAATCGATCAAAGAAAAATTGTTCATTCGAAAAGAGTTGCAATGAACAGAAAATAGACAGAATGAGGTAATAACCAGAATACAAAATTCAAAGACTAGCAGTACTCTCAACTATTGAAAACAAAATAAAGAAAAAAAAGTCGCAATCAAGACTATCCAAATTCAATCGTTAACTTTGTTTTCAGAAAGAATGCGACGAAATTTACAAAAAAAGGGTATCGTATAAATCTTTCTGGAAAATGTGCCGTTTGTTTAATGTGCTGTTTGTTTTACAAGCAACTTAGTACGAGATCACATTGTTTCATTCATAATTACATGACCGCTTGATTACTTGTACCTTCTGAGCGCCCATTTGCAACTTAAACGCTAATCTCGTCAACCCTGTCAAGTTGCTCGAATGAAAAATATGATAATGTTGTCAGATTCACAAAACACAACACACGATTAACAAACCAATTGACACAACGAAAATTTATGAATGAGGTAAAGAAACCAAATTATAATTCGCTGTATTGATATGGTCGAATGGTATTAGGGACCGACGGACAGTTTCATTGATTCGGGGCTGACACCCCGTGGCGAGAATAACAATGTACTAATGCGATGCGAGGCTTTTGCCTTTGTTACTGATGTATATCTATCTTATTATTGTCTTGTGTTTTGCTGCACTTTTGGATTGATGCTGGAAATTGTAGGGTGCTCACAGTCCCGGACCACGCACTCTATCAATGGGCGTATATCCGATACAAAATGTAGAGTCCAAAATAGTTGACACTAATAGTGTAAGTACTTCTCGTCTCCGAGTAGAAGTTCCTTATCTATTATACCAATCCCACCATGTTGCTATATTGTCGTGTAAGTTTATCTTCCGTTTAGCATGTTCCATATTATTTTAAACTCTTCGTTTTGCTGTTATTCAGTTCTTGTCAATTTATTATTTTTCTCGAGTTTTTGAATTTATACAAAAAACAAGTCTCATTTTGGTTTTCCATGTTTGAGTTCTCGAAAGTTCTTCTCGGGAAAGATTTTGTAATTGAAAAGTTTAATTTCGGCCAGTTTTTTTCTCCTTGTTTCTGTTGGTTTCCTCTTGGTTGTGAACAATTTGTTAATTCATCCTGATGGTTCGAGCGTATTTCATTTCTCGTCATTAATGTTTGAGTTTTTCCAACGGTAGAACAATTTTATTTGGAAAAAAAAAAGAAAAATAATAGGTACATTACTATGTTACGTATTGTGATTGACTGTAAATACTCTTATCGACATTTCATTCAAGTTTTACTGGACAATTATTCTACATCACGGTGACGATCATAGTTACACATTTATGAGTTCCACATTTACAGCACACTTTCATAGCATGTAACACGGATTTATGCAGACATGATTTATATTGCATTCTCATTTATTCAATTACATATTATTCAATCATTTCTCTTATATTAAACCGACAAATATTTTTTATTATTGCCAGAATTTTATTTTGTTCTGGTTTATGATTACATTTTATTGTCTTTTTTCTCATAATTTTATGTAAACAAATTTGATAAAATTAATCAAGTTTCAGATTGCATGTATTTTTTAAGTTTAAATATAAGTTTGAAATCCGTTTTTGAAAAAAAATTTACAAAAAGTCATAAAAACTTTTGTCTCATTCGGCTTCATTGGCTTACTCGCGGGATCGGAATGATTTTGCTTACTTGAATTTTTGATTGGTTTTTTGCTTCAATTATTTTGTCAAAAGTTTGTAATTCATAATATTGATTTATTTTGCATGGGACATGCGATTGTTTAATTGTAAATTCACGACCCGATGATCTCCAGTCAATTGTGATCCTTTTTTTGATTAGGCATTTTTTATGTTCTGTCACATTTCGTCATATTAAAAAATTAACTGGAGAAATAAAGTAGTCAAAGGGAAATTTCAATGATTAAACAATGTTTTTCCAACGAAGACATTTCTGGTAATTTTTGTTCAATTTCTTATGAATAACACTTTAGTTTCCATAATCCACACAATTATGATTTGACTACTTTTAAAGTCGGGATTGAAAGCAATCGACAGTTGAGATTTATATACAAGTATTAAAATAATATCTACTAGTTTGTTTTTAATTGCAGTTATTCGTTCTCTGGTCGTGGCTGCCTGTACGCATCACGATGTACCAACCAGTGTTGTTGTACACTACCGAGGTGCATGGCTGTTCGTTGACAACGTTTTACATAAGAGTTGAAAACCACGAACCGACTTTATTAATGATTAAGACTTGTAACAACGAGGTAAGCTTATCAATTCGAAATCTATTTTTTAAGACAATTTATTATTACAATCTGGTATTTTTTCATTATAACAGATATTTGGAGCATATTGTTCAACGAGATGGGGAGAAAGAAACACAAAAGACGATAGAGGCTACAAGCAAACATACTTCGGAACGGGTGAAACATTTTTGTTCACCCTGTATCCTGATCGAGCTAAGTATCCGTGGGTCGGAGTTGATCAGACGCAAAACGATCCGAAGATCCTACACTCAGCTGAACTCTTCATGGCTGCAGATGCAAAAATGATCACCATCGGTGGAGGGTAAATTATTATATTTTATTTTTGTAGGAAGTGTCTATCTCCTTTTTCTTAATTCGATTAAGTAAAAGACACTAAAAATTTCATGTAAATTTTAAGTGAAGATTTGTTTGTTTTTTTTTAGGTTTTTTAATTTTTATTAATGTGATGTTTCAGAGGAGGTCAGGCGCTGTGGTTGGACGAATGCATAAGGTACGGCAAGACAGATCGCTGCACAACATTCAACAACCCGCCTCTCTGCGGAAGCCATGACTTTGAAGTAAAAGTTCTGGAAGTGTATGGTTTCGTCGGGGCTTAAAACAACAAAGAACATGACTTATATTAAAAAAAAGAAACACTTGTTATATACTGCCAATATAATATTTCTAACGACTTTGAGTTAGTCTTGACCAACGTTTACAAGAAAAATAAAAAAGATAGCGAAGAAGAGTGCGCGCGAGAACAACTCTTGATGGTAGAGCAAAACGCCGAAGATTAAGGATTATTTGCACTGTTAAGCCCGCCGAACGCATGTTCTGATTTTGGTTCTATTTCTTTACTTTTATTTTGAAACTAAAAAACAAAAAACAACCAGCGTGTTTAACAAAGACTTTAGAGATGAGAAAAATGAAAGACGACGGGATCACGATAGATAAACGTATATAATCGTCATGGGTTCAACTATTATCGTCAATGTATTCGAACATTGTTCGCGTCTCCTGTTGTATAAAGTAATGACATTATACAAGTATAGGAACTGCATTACAAAGTATGCGATACGTAAAACCAAACTTACAAATGAAGTAGTTCGTTTCGGTAAGTTTATATAAGTAAACTCAATGGCCTAAGTAGGTACGGTACGACGGTCACCTACTTCATTTTTTATATACTTCGATTCTAGCGCAGTTTCCTCTGAAATACTAATGCCACGTTGTTGCTGTTAGTATCAAATTATTGATCAGACAGTTTGTATAATTATACAAGCTTGAAATTTTGTAAAACGAATATAATTATTTATCAGAGCAACGTAGAATATTCACAAGATTAAATGAAAAAGACCATCTTAATGATTGACAAATAAAATAATCACAATTTCGGATTTACAATTTTTTGTTTAGTTTTTCTTCGTTCTTTTTTCATTTGCAGTCAAACTATTTGAGAGACTGAAAAATGAGTCATTCAACTTGTAAAATAATTGCAAGACTTAGCTATATTAGATTAGATTGTACAGAGATCAACACTTACGGCAACATAACTTTGACAATAAAAAGAAAATTTCATTCTTCTTGAAAGTATAAAAGCTGTTCGAGCATTATAGGACAAAAACAATATAAGAAAGTAAATGATAGTTCATAATTGTCGCCGGACTACTTTGACAATGTCGATATAATAACTTCATTCTCTCGGTCTACTTTTTTGTTAATCTATATTTCAGCAGTTGCGTACGGAATCTTTAAGCCTACTTTGATCATAGTTAAATTTCAAACAATTAAATTTATACGTCGTGTTCAGCGTCGGTGCTTTCGTTTATTTCTTTTTTTTTTGCATCACTATAGTTAACGTTATATGCTCAGTGGTTATATCACCTTGGAAATATGTATTCACAGATCCCAATTTCTGGTGTCGAATCAATGCAATTCTCTTGCTCTCGGAAAGTTCAGCTGTGTTATCATTATTTCGGCTATTTTCGGTGATGAATTTATAATCTATTTGCTTGTAAAATTATAGAGTTGAGGACAAAACCTTTTTGCACTGTTTTATGTTTGGTATAAAATGTTGTTGTTTGTTATTATATTGTTGATGTTGATGCGAAACTAAGTGTAAAATGCTTCAAAGGAAGTGTTTCTGACAAATATAAGAATATAAAATTATAAAAATCAAGTTCGTGCAAAAGGAATTATGCAAAAGAAAACCTAACGATATATACAGATTGTACATAACTTTTTTTACGACGTTATTTAATTTAGTTTTTAACGGATGTAGATTGTACCATCACGTATAATTAATTATGCGTAATATTACGTTTAATTTAGATGTTAAAAAAGTTCATTTTATTGTTTTCTCTTTTATAAAAGTGTATACATAACTTGTACATAAAACTGCATGAAGCGTTTTCATGCCGACAAATCTCTTCAATGATCAAAATACATTCTTATTAATTAATTAAATTAATTAATTAAGTTCCACGCGTTAAATTGAAAGAGGGTAATATAAAACCCCTAAATTCTTTTGTGCTTTTCGATATGTTCTTTCCTCTTTTTTTCAATTTTGTTTGTTGCATTACATCCAATTTTACGTTAACTTTATGCTGATGCTGTAAACTCCAACGCCCTAATTTATTTAACGAAGCAGATGAATAAATTATTTATTAAATAATAAAAGCGTTTAAAAAAATCAGTATAAAGTTAATGTGAGATGGCAGTGAGGTTATTTTGTATATACCTAGATGACAAATTTGTGAACGAAAAGCGTTAGCGAATCTCTCCGCGATTGTAGAAGAAGTTTTTGTACCACAAACGATATAAATTTGAATCAAATTTATTTGTTTGTTGATTGGTGCCTGTGAATCGCATAGGTTATATTGAATTGACAAATGAAATGAAATTACATCTCTGCAAAATTTAGATGCTTTAAATCACATAACTGTTATGATTGAAATGAATCATATGTATGTATCATGTTGAAACGAAGCAACATAAACATAATAATAAAAAGCCTGTTTCCGACGTAAAATATAATGGAATATTATTGAATTCGTCATATCAAGTATATACGTTTCTTAAACTTTATTTGGTTTTCAAATATACATAATTTTTAATTTTCATTCAAGGCATAATATGGATTTGGTTCACTTACATGACATTTGCAGTATACGAAATCATAAAAAGGCACTTAGTGCTATTTTTTGCTATAAAGAGTATCGTTCAATTTTTTGTATTTCCCCGAAAGTGTGATATATCATCGTTGTTAAATATTTACACATTTACAAATATACAAAATATTAGATGAATGAATTATTAAATTAAAAATAAAAGACTGAAGCTTGAAGAAGTAAAATGAAAATTAAATCTGACCCAAAGTGTTGATATTTTATGAACAAATATTAGACTGGTAGAAAATCGTAATTCATGTTTCCCTTTCGAACCAAATCTATATTCTGAAAAGAACTAAAATTGAGTATAGAATAGATAGGAATTTATCAAGATAAGTCTTAGTTGTGAGCAAAATATTAGTCTATTTGGTTTTCTAGAAAAAAATTGTCAAACAAATTTGAATCGTCAGATTGAGGACACTTTTGCAGGCAAACGTGTTGACTTCAAAATAAAAATAAACTAAAATATTAATCATTCATTTAAAAATTTCTTATGAAAAAAAAAATTAAACGCAATAACACTCAAATAGTAAAGTATCACATGGTTTGCTCAAATTTTTGTTTGCTCCAAAATAGCATTAAAACAAAAAGAATGCCATTTATAAAATCGTCAAATAAAATTGAAATTGTGCACGTTCCCTATGCGAAACCATATAATTTGTATATAAGTTTAAAAGAACGATTGTAAAGCGATGAAACACATCCACCAGATCTTACGACAGCAAAATTTAAACTTTTAAACTTTTGTAAATATAGACCTAATTAGTAATTCGTTTAAATTTTGCACCCGTGTTTAATTTGTAAAAATATTAAAATTGATATGAAACAAAATTAAAAATAAATTATTCAATTTATTTAGATGTATTTAGAGGTCGAGCGTTTCAACGTCTTTATTGTCTTCTGTTAGAACCAAAGATATAAAAAAAGTTATACAACTTGTTTAGCGCAGTTAATACTGAATGGCTGGAACCATCTGTATTTTTGATTGTCTGTCAAATATTTGCACCAATCGTCTACCTCCCCAAATCTTTTCTTATTTATTTATTCAGTGCTATTTTCAGAATTATTATGCATCTACACAACACTCTCAAACTTTATATTTCATTTCAAGCTTAGAAAAGTCGCACCAATTTTATCAAGCTTTTATTTTCTATAGATTTTATGGAGGAAAAGAAAATTCTTTGTGGTCCTTCGAGAGTTGAGTGTTATGTAATTGTTGGAAAACTATATTTGGATGTTGAATATGAAAAATGTAATCCTTCTCTCCCTCATAGCACTTTATGTAATGTGAAAAAGTGAACTAACAAATTGTAGAAATAAAAAAATCCCAAGTGTACTGCTCTAAGTGTAACAAAAAACTAGTACTCAGCGTTATAATCGTAATTGTAAAATAGCGATAGCCCAACTGGTCGTACGATAATGTTTTAATGCTTCTACACCATAGTTGTAAGACGAATCGATGCCGTGAATGAATTTTCAAGATAGCGCCTAAGTTCCAAGGCGAACGATTATTTTATTACATCGTATTTTATATAGATTGTTTCATTTCATACTCATTCTTTTTATTATTTCATGTTTTAAATACCTGCCTGCAATTAATATCTAGATAAATAACAAAGTAGAAACGCAACGATCAATTTTGGAAAGTTACCGTGAAAAAGATCTGTCTGTTCACGAATCATCATGTAAATGTATTTGAAATCTATGTCCGCAATGTCAATTTTTCGAACAAAATAATTTATAATTATTTGTAAATATAACAGTTTAAAAATGTTATATTATATTAATATTAATGTTATATGAATGTCAGCACAGTACAAATATAGAGATTGTAATGTAAATTTGCATTTTTCATTTCAATCACCTAATGAATTGTTGGTTACTTACTTGTTGGTTCTTTAAAAAAAATTTTTTTTGCCTGATTTTGATTTTATTCGTTGAATTATATTAAATAAATAAAAATTCTGAATTAAAATTCTCTTCAAAATGACTGAACTCGAACAAATTTGTAATTTTTATAAACAAATTTTATTTGTATTTGTTACAAATTTATTTAGTACTTAATTTATAGCTTCAGCGCGAACTTCCGTTGGGGGAACGCAGAATTTTTGCGCACCTCCTTCAGCGTTTTCTTGTTAGCTTGATGTGCAGTCAGCTGGCGTCTGATTGCCCGGGTTTTCTTTGGGCGCAAATCCAGAGGCTTGAATTTCTTATTTTTATAGAAAAGCCTCAGATTTTCCTTTTGCTTTTGGTGCATGACGATCATCACTCGGGCGATCGCTTTGCGTACTACTCGGCTGCACAGAAAAACATTGAGATAAATATGCATTTCGTTTAAAACATTTAAACGATTAGTTTACAAAATAAAAATTTTATTTTTTTCTTTTTACAAATTGAAAATTAACAAGTAGTTGATAAAGAAAGCTTGAGTGCTAAGAAGAAAATGCTTTGTAACATAAAATGTAAACAAACTTTTTACAGTGTCGTGGAAATTAATTATGAGGAGGAAATGATATTAAAATAGTGAAACTTACATCTTGGACAATTTTGAAGCAGAACCTCCGGTTACTTTGGATACTCGCAAGCTGGTGAGCTCAGTTTTGAGCTCATCTAGCTGCTTCATCATCTCTTTCTTCTCCTTTTTCCGGAGATCGGTGCACTTTATTTTGCCCTGCAAAGAATGAAGCAATCATGGTTAATTACAATCAACAATTTCACTTCACTGAAAATTATAAACTTCAGTCACATAAATTATAAACTGAGAACAAAAACACGTTAGAAAGTTAGGTTATATTTTTTCATCACTTCACGTCACTTTACAAAGATAATCTGATAAAAATTCAAGTACAATAAATATTAAATAATTTGCAATTTTGTATTTAAATTCAATTCGCGAATTCGAAATCGGTATAATTTAAGGGATGGTTTTTCAAATTTTGGATTTTAAAGCCTCAACAAAAACATACCATCTTGGTGGATTGTAGATCCAAACGAAAAAGAGATAGGCGAACGTAAACGATGCTGACTACGGAATCGTATCACTACGCCATCTATTGACAAAACATTAAAGTAAATCAAATTTGAGTTTTTAATCCGTTTAAAATATTTTTTTTACAATTGGGTAAGGGAAAGAAATAAAATTAAAAATTTTTATGAGTAAATAATTTATTTAAGAAACACAAATTTTTTTAATTTCATATATAAACGCGAGCAATGTCAACTTTATATTTATACATATTTACAAACTAAAGCATGTATAAATTGAAAATCAATTCGAACGTTAAAAAGAAAACAAAGAATATAATTTGTTAATTCATCTACGGAAATATGAATTCGGACGTTGCGCTCGACGGATCGGGACTTGGACTCGAACTTGCTGAACTCAAAGTTTCTTCTTTGACTCTTAAATTGTTCGCTTCCTTTTCTTTCGTCTCTTTTCCTTCTTTATTTTTATCTTTATCCGTTTTGTCCTTTTCCTTTTTATCTTTATCTTTTTTCTCTTTGTCTTTACCGTGCTTGTGATCGTGTTTATGCTTATGCTTGTGCTTGTGTTTTTTCTTATCTTTCTTTTTCTTCTTACTCTGCAAAAAAATTAGGATTTATTTAATTGAAAAAGTTAACAAAATAAATTTTCAACACTCGTTGAAAAATATTATTCAACGCAATCTTACCTTGTTCGAGGAATCAGTTTTTTGTCCCTTTTCATCAGATTCTTTTTTAAACATTCCTGGCTCGAATCCAGTAGGCCCTGCAGGGCCCAGCATACCAGGCAACGATGCAGAATTATCACTATAATATTCAGATTTCACCTTCCCATCATTCACTTCTCCGTGGTCCTCAATCTAGAAAAAATATAATTATTCGTTAAAAGTTTCAATCATTGCAATTTGATCAAAGGTGGATTTTATTTGCAAGTTTTCTGAATACCTTCGGCTTTTTAACTTCAGGACCTAAGTCCTGATTGAAAGTTCCAGGCGGATCATTGCTTGGTGATTTTCTTTTACTGGACAAAGGTACTTCAGCATCGTTAGATACGTTAATGTTTTTAACAGGTGGCGGAGCTGGCATCTGAAAAAGCAAAATCATATGGATTATTGAATTTATATTCAATTCGAAAGTTTCGTAATTCCCTAAATATTTCACTCACGTCATCGTGAGAGGTACTCGGCGGTCCAGCCTTTCTGGGTTTGTTATGAGTGCTACCATGACCAAAATCAGGAGGAGGCAAACACAAGGGACGTTCGGCACCGTAAAATGTGTAATAGAGATCCACCCAGTCGCATCTCATTTTTGCATCGTGAGAAAGCATCCCGCTAAAAAAGTAGTCAAATTAAAACTGTCCATACTATATTTGTAGAAATGAAAGAGTGAACAGTTATAAAAACAAACTTGATTAGATTCCAAATTCGATCGACTAGTTTGGGTTGCTGAGCTCTATCCAACGGTGGATTTTCAATAAGGAGTCTCAGCAATCGGTGTTGTACCCCAGGATGGGGATCATTTTCAGCCATATCTAAGAGGAATTCTAAATCTTCCGATGTTCCATCCACGCGGGTGAAATCTACCAATGCTTCTAATGCAGCAATTCTGACATCTGAAAAAAGTTATTAATTAAAAGTACTTTTTAAATTTTTGTTTTCCAACAAAAAATTATTTCTTTTTACAAAATCGTTACCAATGAATTGGCCGTAGGCCGCATAGGCTCTGAACAAAATAGGATTGCTCGGTAGGTGACCGAACTTTTGCAGGATCCGAATGACTTTTAGACAAGCCACGCTAACTGTGAACTTGTAACAAGGCAGAAGTTTCTCCAAGTTCAGATTCCTCGTGACTTCCTCTAGAATAGCTTTGGTATCCACTGATAATGATTCTGCAGTTATAGCAGTCCTAAACAATATTTTTTAACACAACATATATTGCTTTTGCAGTGATAAAAAATAAAAAAAAACATTAAAGTATAATACAAACCCTTGTTGCACACTTATGACTGGAGTCACTGTTGCTCCCAGTGCCTCAATTAACCCAGCTCGATAATAATTGTCTGAATATCGATTCTTGCTGTTATCATTGTACTTGAAAAGGTCCATCAAAAAAGCCAGAACTTCTGGCGGACAAATTCCGTGGGCGTTTCGCAATCCTGCCATTGCCACAGGAATGGTCTACAGAATTAAAGATTTATAATAATAATAGTAATTGATAATATTGCACATCTTTTATCATAAACTTTCAATGCAAATTGTAAGTTAACCTTCTGTAAGAAATAATTTTGGAAATGTTGAAAATTGTTTTGTTTGATGATTCGTCTACAAGACGCTGATCCAAAGAGCTTTCTGAATATCGCTAGCATAGCTGGTGGTCCACTCCAGGTAGCAACCATGGCGTTTGCAACCTAAGCAATTAAATAAAACTTCAATAGAACAAACGAATATTTATTATAGTAATATTTTTTAGTTTTCTGAAAAATAATTTTAACCTTAGTCAAACAATGTGCAGCCTTCAATCTGACTTTGTAATAGGCATGTTCATTTTCAATGGTGTCAGTCAAAGCTGAACGCGTGGATGGAGTTGGGTGGTGTTGAAGTGCTTCTATCGCTTCTAACTGGGCAGTCACATCCCTTTCGTGTCGCAACTGATACTGCCATTGGTAATCAGGTTGCTCGATCTGAACGGCCCTTAGCAAAGTCATCTCAGGATCCAAGCGAATCCACAGCACAGGCGAATCACTTGAATGATAGAGTTACATCTAGATTTAATTGAGCATGGTACTTTTTGTTTAATTGATCATTGAGTTAAGACATACTCCATGGCTGACAAATCCATGTCGACTTCTTCCAAAGTACACAGCGGGATTTTTTTCTTTTTGTTTCGTCTGCTTTTGCTGTGGCAGGTGATATCGGATTTTGCAACTGTGCCTTCAATTTGTAACGTATGCTTGAAAGTACCATCCAGTTCTTGAATGTTTACAAGCAAAGGTCCGACGTACTTCTTGATGCCTTTCTGTTGCACCGTGTCCTGCCGTATTTCCAATTCTACCGTGTTTCTATAAATAATATCTCGTAAGTAATGAATGATGCAAAATTAAAATCTGATAAAGTGGATTCGAAAGCTTATACCTTTTTCGATTAAATACAAAACTGAGACTGAATTTGGCATGTCCTCCAGTTCTAACCCACTGTTCAATAAAAACTGTCATATCTTTCCCAGTGACTGTGAAAATTGCTTTAGTGAACACATTAGTACTGATTAACATATGTGACCAAAGACCAGAGTCATGTTTTTGTTGAGCTGCATTAGCAGCTAGTGATAGTTGCTTATTGAACACCTATATTTCAAGAAAAATATTATACAATTATTAAGATAACATAAATTACTAAATGAAGTCGATTCGTCTTTTTTTCAAACGAGATGTTACCTGGAGCAATAATTCCTGTCCAATTCTGTGTTCAAGCATTCTTATAACCAGATGTGCCTTTTTCCTAAGTACTTCAAGGTATTTCGGTGACATGGTATGCAAATTTTTGATGGGGAAATAAAACCCTGGATCGGGCGGTCTAGGCGTTGGAGCTGGGGTGTTGGCAGCGACTGGCAGACGTGCTGGAGGCTGAGAGGAATCAAGTACGATGCCTCCAAACTGTTCTTCATACTTAACCACTTCTTGCAGTTCCTGAGGTAAATGCATTAAATTCTTATATTGTGAAGTCAAATAAAAATCGAGTGATGAAACATAAAATAAAACAAGAATACATACAGACTGAATCCACTCGCGATATTCATTATTGCCGAAACACTTTTTTGCATATAGTCCTGTCAAGTAGGTTGATATTCCCTTGGGCAACCAAATGTCAGACCAATTTTGCATCGAAATAAAGCAACCGAAGAATTGTTCGGCAATTGCCTGAGCCATTGCTTTTTTCGTGATGTAAACTTGATCGATTATCGCCGTTGAGTGTAGCAAATTTGTGCTGCAAAGTTTATTTCATTAAGGTAAATTATTTTTTAAAATCATCTGATTTGGATGCTTAAGAGGAGAGTTCTTTTTGTTTACTTGAGAATGCTCATAGTAGCATAGGCATTGATGTCCTCGTCAATTTCATCGACAAAAACCTGTTTGTAACATGAGTATGGATATCTATTGGCCAATGTTTCCTCGTAAAATTCGAAAGCATCGTGCACATACTGGGCTGATACTTTCAACGATGGTAGCAAATGTGGAAGACAAAAGTGAGTAACCTCATGCATGTAAGGATCCACATAAATTTCGAAAGGCCTATCAAAGTAAATTTTAATTTCAATTCAATCGATATTTATGATTTTTCAATTTGTTCATCAAGTTCACATTCTCTCGTCATTACCCGACTGCTAAAGCTATATTTGGTGCGCAAGCAGGTGTGTTCAAAACGTAATGAAAAGTTTTGCGACGCATATCAGGGGTGTAAACAACTTCGACCAGGTCTCCGCAAGATACAGCTGTCATCGATTCGTCGACAGTGAACTCTAATTTCCAGGTACACGGCTCTGCAAAACTGTCCACACACGGGAACCACAAACGAGACGAGTTTTCATAACTGTAAGTGTACATGTGAGCTCCCCTCTGAAAATGAATATAGTTTTTTTAAATATCGACTGAAGTAAGGTTTTCTGATATTTTGATTAAAAATTTTTTTTTATCAATATAGCATTTACTTCTGCTAGAGTTCCTTCACAATTCGGGACAACAAAGTGAACACCACCTTCCGGGTGATCCAGAGAAAACTCGACGCCTATTCGTAAAGGTCGACCTTCTTCAACAAGATGAGCAAGACTTGGTGGCACTTGGATAACCAATTCGCCAGCATTATTGTCAGGATCAACCTTTTGTGCTGCTGCCAAGTGCATGTTCGATAAAAACTTCAGCGATCGTCTGCAAAGTTTATAATTGTAGTTAACAAAGAATCATTTCCAAATTGAACTCACGAAACTGATACCAAAATTTAACTCACTGTTTGCTGTCGCCTTGGCATATATCTAAAAATGGATCGAAATACTGAAACGGAGCTTCGTGGACATCGTTGAAGATCACTTTGTAGATTGTACATTGTTTTGCATTCAACTTGATGATTCTTAGGGTATCTCTCAAAGGCACAATTGTCAATTCAACAAATCCCTGTAATTAAAAAATTACCAATTTTAAGGTACAAATAAATTTGATTAATTATTTTATGATTGTGTTCGATTTCCTTACTATAATGCTTTTTCTTTGGAAACTTATCCCGGCCATACACAGAATTTGATGACCTGAAATTTGAAATTATTTTAGTATACATTTGTTAATTAAAATATATTTAAAAAATGGCTGTATTTATTGAAGACGTTAGTTGGTTTCTAGAAAACGAACAAAAAAGTTAGTTTAAAAAAATGACAAGTTGTAAGTGTCATCATAACCAAAAAAACCTCAAAATTGGCATTTTTTAATCTAAACTCCTTTATTTCCTGGGTTGATATAACAATACGCACATAATTTGAAAGGCCGACTGTTATCAGCTGTTTTTTCCTTCTTCATTTTGACATTGATTGATTTTATTTTGTACTTTCTGATTAGAGGTAAACAACACAAAAAGTTAAATCCGCTGTCAGTTTAGGGAGCCAGCTTGTATTAGTACTGGATTACTGCTGAGAATAACATAACCTTCATTCGAAATATCCCTAGAAAAATAAAACCCCAATAAACATAAACAATGCAAAAAATCAAGATAAGTATTGATTGTTTGTTTATTTATGTTCAACGATTAATTAAAAGTTGGACGAATTACATGCAAATCGTTTTTTACAATTAGTTCACGTTTTTGTATTATATTTTGTGTTTTGTTTGTTAAAGCAGGACTACCAATTTCTCATAATTGAAGTCACTAGATTAAATACTTTCTTTTGTCTTGCGTGTGATCGTGGTACTACACACAACATAACATTTTCTAACATTTTCATCTTACGTACGTGAAAAACGTTGAACTTCATTGTAGAAACATCTTTTTTATAACTTTTCCCTTAAAAAATTCAAGTTCTTCAATGGTTTCTTGGTTATGTTTACGTTATGTCATTTGTTGAACTGGACGAGGCACTGGAATTACAAATAGTAAACAGTCATTATGAACCGTGAAAAACCAAATTCTGCAAAAGTGTAAGATTGTTTTCAGTGTTTACTACTAATTTTTGAACTAATAAACAATTTTGCTTTCCTAAACAAAAATACAATGCTATCGATAACATTGCGTCCATAAAGTCCGTTATTTTTTTTTTTTAAATAAACATAAAGTTTGAAATAATATTTTATATTCATATCGTTTTTGTTTCGATTTCAGAATTCGTCACATCTTGTTGAATGAAATACAAATGCCCGAAGTGATAGACGGGATGGCTATGTTGCAAATGGACAGTGTGAATATCGATCTTGGACAATGTTGCAGTAAAATTGTTAATGATAAGGAAACAAATTCAGAAGAAAAGAGTGAAGTTCAAATTCCCAGGAGAACTCTAAGACGGCGATCCCTGTCAATTAACTCAACTGATGTAAACAAAAGTTCTGTCAACAGAAGGTTAGTAAATAATGAATAAATAAATAAAACAAATACAAAATAAAATTTAAATGTAATATAAAAATTTATCTTGCAGAAAGAATTTGCTGCCAAGGAAGCGCAGCTTCTCAGAAATTGAAACTGATAAAGATATAAAAGACTATTACTTGGACAAAAATGTCAAGAAGCTGCCAAATTGTTTGGAAACAATTTATGAAGAAGAAAGTTCAGATGAGAATTCATCGCGGATCGGTAAAAGAAAATTGAGGCGATTAATTGAGTTCAGCCGAACAACCGTCAACACCAAAATTAAGAAACGCCATGCGAAATTGAAGTCACAAGGAAGGTCGCCATTCAAGACCAAGATTAAAATTTCAATGGAAACTGTGATAGATAAGTTAAACAGCAATCACAAAGATCATTCAAAGAACAACGATACCAGCATAAGTTAATTACTTGCAATACGTATAAAGTATAACCTAACAATTTATTTTGGAATGATCTATTTTTTAATAGCAAATAACAAGACTGGCCAATAGAAAATATATCATTCTAAAAGACAAAATTGAAACTTTTTCAATTCATTAGATTAAATTAATAAAATTTCATTTATTTAAATTTTCATTTTTATAATAATATTTTATAATAGTAATAAAATTAATATAGTATACAATTGTTGCTTTTTTGCATTTATAAATACCAATTTCTAATTAATATAAAATGTAACTTAAATCCATTCAACAGCTATACAATCATAGTTTCATTTAATTTGTATTTATAAAATCTACCTAAATCTTAACAATACAACTTGTTGCATCAGGCAGGCAGTCTTGATATGTTCCGAATATTGCTTTGTTCTCTTGATACTCGTCGCTATTTATTTTGACGCAGGCACATCGGTTTACTTTTGAATTTGGTTTTTCGAAGAGTATTCGAGGCACACCGGTCCAATCTCTTGAGACTCCACCACTTTGTTTCGTACACCACACTCTAGTTCCAGTTTCAGCTTTCCATTCAATATTACATGGTGGGAAAATATTATTTTTCATCTCTTCTTTCATTTTTAACTGTTTACCTTGCTCACTTTTTTTAATGATCTCATCATATTCTCTGGTAGGATTACCATTCTCATCATAAAATCTCCCTTTCAATTTTCCTAAAATAGAAATTACATATTACGTCTGACAATCGTATCATTAGAATGTTGGTTTAAAAGGATCAATGGTTGAACTTAATACCTTTATAGATATAAGTCTTATCGTAAAAAGAAGTCCAATCGGTGAGTTGAACTACTTGTTTTGGTGATAAACTACTCAAGTCATCTGTTAATCCAGCATCACTGAAATCACCGGTTATAAATGCCAGCGAAGCATCCCGTCCTATTAAAACAAATGAAATATTACAAACCTGATTTTTTTATTGAAATGAAAATTGATTTTATTAGCTCACCTACAAATCCATGGTAGGATCCTCCTGGTCCGTAAAATTTAGCACCATTCGTAACATCATAAATCTTTCCTAATATTGATATGTACAAACCATCTTTTATGTTTGAATATTTTGCAAGTTCATCTGCGGTGAATATTTTGATCCCGTTTGTTTGATCCGCAGATCTAATATTTTTTAAATAATATTTTTCATACATTTTCATTACAAATGGATGATTGATAAATTGGTTAAAAAATAAAAAACTATATTCCTTCCCACGTTCCCTTGCTTGTTTTATATATGGTTGTTCCGAGTTGTAAAGGATGTATAAAAAAGACGCCCATATTAAAAATCGATGAACGTATTTCCAATCCATTACTAGTTACCTGAAATAAAAAATGAAAATCTCTTATCATGTTTTATTTGTCATTTATATGTTCATAACAATGTATTTGTAAATACATTTCTGCAAATTATAGTTTAATAATTTTGTTGTTAATTGTAAATATCATTTTTTTTCATTGTATTCAAAATCAACGAAAATCATAAATTAAGATAAAGGGACGTGCGATTATATAGATTTATGCGCGCAGGTGTCAAAACTAAATTGTTCAAAACTAAAGTGCCACGTGTCTCGCTTATTTGAGCGCGCTCTCATGGTATCGATTTGATATTGAATTCAAAATTTGTTTACTCACTTGTTTGTTTTCTTACAAAAAATGGAATATATTCAATCATAAAATACTGATATAAAGAATTTGATACCTTACAGGTACTTTAATTAACTGAAACATTCTAAAACAAGTGTCCAAGGTGAAAATCCAAACAAAGGTTAACGTCCTCTAACGGACGATTTGTTGAACTATAAAATACAACTTTCAATTTTTGAAAGCCCCAATTGTTTAAACATCATTCACCATTTCCATTGTTTTTAATAAGAATTAACACCCTATCACTTTCTGATTAAGGAATTATTATTGCAAACAAATAACGGAAGATAATTAAAAAAATTGAATAAATAATTAATGAAAAATAAAAGGTATAAATTTTATCGAGACAGTTGAGATGAAATGATGGCGTGGCGAATGACAACAATGACAGTTGCAGTGCTGCTGCATGCCATCGAATCTTGAAAACACACAAGCCCCATCTTTGAACCGAGTAGAATGCGGCGAGTTGAGCATGTATGTTTTCTCCTCAAGTCACATTGGTAGCGCTAGTGCTAGAAGTAGTACTACGTGTGAGAGAATCAGTTTCCGTTTTTTGACTTAACCTCAATCTCTTGATTAACGCCTCACTGGTCACCACCTCTTGGGAAAACATCCTGTCAATAATATGTAATTTAATATCATCAATCGTTACAAATTGAGCGTCACGACCAGATTTCATTTATCATTGGTTGGATCTCAAGTTTGAACAATCGTCGATGAGCCAAATTGAAATTGTGATTCCGTCTTTCTTTTTTTTTACAGTGCTAATGTTCTGCCGAATCCACTGATTCACAACTGCAAATGGCAGACATCTGACACACTAGCTGACACAGTCTGATTTTACGTCCGCTTACGTTGCATTGTTTAATATTGTTGCTGAGCATCATTTTTAAACAACTTTCATCATCTGGTGGTGCGCCTTTAAAGTACGCGAGGATGGCCAAGTTGATAGACGTCTGGCGGACTGATAACCCGGCTGATCTGACACGGAGACAATTGCCATTAATTATTGATGAAAATCTTACGGTAAATAATTTTCTTTTTTTACTCGATAACCTTATTTCTTCCTCGTTTAGATATTTTTTAAGCTAACTTGCTCCGAAATGTGTTGGAAAAGTATTTATCACTGTTTAACCTTAAAACAGACGGAATTTGATAATCAAAACTGATCGTGTTTGTTTTTTTATCAACATTTTTTGTTTGGTATTTCTTATTACGCGGTTGAGACACATTGTTTAAGCAATTTGTTGGAAGAAGGAATTGAACGGAAATAAACTTTTGCGCAATGTGCGTTATAAGTTCATTAATCTTACATCTTTGTTGGTTCAAATGATTTATAGAAATCGGCATCCTTCTTTAGCTGACGGATTTTCTTTCTCTTTCTTTTCCTTTTTTCCTTTACTCTTTCTTCATCTCGGAAATTCCTTGACATTTAATTATGTTTCGCTTTGATTAAATCGAAACGAAAAATATTTTCCTCTTTTAACTTTTTTTAATTCAATCTTTTGAATAAAATTACCGCTTGAAATAAAAAATCATGCTAAATTAATGATCCTTTTTCATCTTGCTGCATGCATATCAATTGAATTATTTAATGAAAAATTGCATTAATTAATATATATTTACGATTTTATTTGCAATTAAAATTATTAATTTGTTTAGATGATTATGGATATCACTGGACTGGACGCGGTGTGCGATCACCCCGTGGCAAAAGGAAAGCAATTGGACGAGTTTACAAAGAAATACAACATGCTCACAAAAGAAGAAATCAAAACCTCATTCGAGGCAACTTGTAGAGATCTGTTGAGCATACTGGGTCAGGCCGTGCCGTGCATCGGCTGCAGAAGAAGGTCGGTTTATCAATTGAAATTGTCTGATAAATATGATTCATCTTTTTATTAAATTTTACGATGTTTGTTTTATAGCGTTGAGCGATTATTTTTTGACTTGATAAAATCTGGCCACCCATCATTGGATCCATTGATCATCACAGCGGAAGGTTCATTAACAATCAGGGACGACGTATTAGAATCGCCTCAATTGTTATGTACAATGTTGCAAGGTCACAGGTAAGTTCAATTATTTATAAGATTCGTTTAATTATACTAGGCCCAGAGGGTCGGTCTGATTTTAATTTCTTTTACACATTTTTGTTACTCCGAGTTTTAGGCTGTTTTTTTTTTCTTTCAATAAAATTTAGAATTGAGAATAGAGATTATGAATTGAGTCATATCAACGAGTATAATCAATGTGACGATTGTACATTACTGACATTAATGGTTATGTTTCAGTGCCAGACTGAACAACATCGTAGACAAACAGCCACGAAACAAAAAATCTCGCAGATGCGCGTTGCATTCGCTCGAGATGCAACGTATGCGCCCATCTGCAAACGCATGGAGAGAAGCTTGGGATTGCATGAAAGCGCCGTGTCGTCAAGAGATAACGCTGATCGAAACGGAAACCCTTGACACGACACTTGATACTTACCTGAAGAAACACAGGTAAATTTAATGATGAAAAAAATTTGTTTCCTCAAATTTATTTGAAGTGAAAATTGGATTTATTTTATAGGTTTTGCGGGGAATGTCGCACAAAGGTTTTACTTGCATCAAGTTTGTTAACCAAAGAGCGAGAACCTGCGAAGGAAAAAGGATACGTTGCCACTTTATATGCCGGGATTAAGCGTTGCTTAACAGAGAGCCATGTTCATCTGCCAATAAACACTGATTATATTGCCACGATTATTGGCAAAGCTCAACCGGAATTGATGGGACGAGAAAGACACGCAAAAACATTGGAAATCGCACAGGAGGAAGTACTAACTTGCCTAGGTATTTGCGTAGCCGATCGATTGCATCGGGTTCACCGTCGTCTCAAGGAAGAGGAAACTGTTTGTAAAGTATTAGGAGCTGTCGCTGTCGAGGCTTTGGCAAGAAATTTTCAGGTTTGTTTTTGTTTATTTACAATCAACGAAAAATCAGTGAACGTTTTATAATAAAAGTTTCATATTATGTTAAATTTTTTAGACTGCAGTTGAAGTGAAACAAGGAATCTCTCAACTGGAGCTTCTGTATGAAGAACTCACTAGAGAGGAAATCGCTAAGCAGCAGCGACGTGAGAAATTACGTCTCAAGCGTAAAAAGAAAAAGGAACGTCGTGAAACCGAGGAGAAGGAAAATGCATGCCAGTGCACAAACGATAAGGACGACCAAATTGCGATGTGCGATAACTATATCGAAGTTAAATCAACAACTGAACATGTTGACCGACATAAAGTAAATTTCAATTCATTTTGTCTTTTTTTTTTTACTTTTGGTCTAATTAAAACTCTAATGACACATTTACATCTTCAGTTACAGATTTTGGATCCGAAAAGTAAAGGACAGCCAATCTGTACCTGTGCCGATTGCTCAAAGAAGGTGAAAAATCAAGCGCATTTATTATCGTCAGATAAGAAACAACCAGAGACGCCATTACAACGTAAATCGGCAGATCCCAACAAATATAATACCAACGGTTACGTTTCATTGAAGAATTGCACCTCGAAGAACAGCAGCGAAAACACGTGCGCTGGCTGCGAAAATATAAATGTAAGTATGATGTTCCATGTCATTTTTTTAACTGGTGATTGAAGCATAAGTATTTGAGTCGAGTTGTAATTCAACGAATAAACATTTTCGCAGAGAACAACCGATCGGAAAAGAAGGTGTGTCAAATGCGAGTGTGACCCGTGCAAAAATTGCAAGAACCCGTCGTCGCAGGATTTGATGGACGCGTGGATTCACAACCCGACGAAGGAGTACGTTTGGTTAGAGGTTGAGAAACATTACAAAGACAAGTTGCATGAACAACAACAATGCCGATGCTCCAGCGAGCACCTGTCTCAAGATTGCGGGTACTCTTCTGAGCACAATATTAGCAGCTCGTCGATTCCCAGCACTCCCGATGGCTCTGAAGTTGCCTGTAGCGACGGTTGTTGTAACCACGAAGGAGACTGCCCTGAGCTTCGACACCCAGACAAATTCAGCCATTCCACTTCCAGTATTTCGTTGCTTAGACAACATGGAGGTGGAATTACGCTCACTCAAATGTTGGAGGTACGATTCCAAACTTCAGAATAAATTAAATCAAAACCGCTTTGATTGAGTAATTTGTTTAATACTTGGTAATTTTTTATAATTTAATCTGACTTCATTTTTGTGATTGCAACTTGAAATTTTTTAGGATTCTTATTCTTCTGAAGACGAGGGCAAAGAAAGTTACATTCCAGACGAAGAAGTTTTGCAATTCAAGTCTCAGATGTGTCAAATAGTGCAGAAACGCGAGCAACTTCGACAAACGTTGAGGGAACGTTTCGACAAGCTTTGTAATTACCACAAACCGTTTATGACGTTGCATTAAACAGACGAATTATGATCGCACAGTTATATGAGATACTGTTACATTTCATTATCTTGGAATACAAGCGTTGGTCATTTGCAATTGTATCTTCCATAATTGTAATTGTAATTATGAAATTGTAAATCCAAAATCGAATTCGAATTGGAACATCAATCCGCTTTCTTTGATAAACGAAAGAACGAGGTTGAATATATGAAAGAGTGAATTCTTTTTATTGTTCTTGTTTTTGAATATTTACAAGATGCATCAAGTTTATTCGGTCACGTTTCGTTTAGGACATATACAAAAGATGGAAAAAATAAATGGATATTATATATATTATATAAATATATATAATATATATTATATATATATTTAGGGAATAATGTTATTTTTGTCTTAAATAGAGGCATTAAATACCATCTGCTACTGTCGGAAATAATTATATAACAATTATGCTTGTAATAGTGATTTTATTATTACAGATTTAATATAAAAAAAAAAAAGAAATGAAAACAAATACATGTTACATTCCAATATATATTTTGTTAAAACACAAAAACTTCCATGTGCGGTGCGATACAATCAAGTCTCTACGAAACAGTTTATTGTGCGACTTATAATTTTTCTTTTTCTTTGTGAATTTATACTTTCTTTTACAATCAAAAGATATCAATTTGTACATTTTTCGCAGCGGTAAAACATTGTAATAATGCATGGGCACAATTTTTTTTTCTCATTGTCCCTTTTTTCAATAGATCTATTTATTTCAAATTGATTTTTCATTTGTACGTTTTATGTTAAAAAAATAAAGTACCAATATTTCTAAAAGTTACACTTTATTTCTCAAAAATTGAAAAGAACCTCTAAATTGTTTGCTAACTCTCAATTTGTTACAAATGTTATCTCAAATCGTTCTAAATATAGTAGCGGTAGTCTGAACTTGAACGTCAAGCCCGGACAATTGACAAGGATTCAAGAAATTGATGAGTTTAAAAATAAAAAAATAATCGTTATTTGCATGCAGAATTTGCACTACTGTGAATTACACGGTGTCGCCATCTGGGTTGATGCAAGCTGAACGACTCGGCGTTAGCGCGCAAATCTATAACGATATTCGTATTTCCATCTTGACAGTTACACGAACGAAATGGATCCCGTAAGCCCGTATCCGTATTCGAAAATCCACCAAGACTGAGACAACTTGATTGCCGTTGGCAGCAGCGCGACGACAACAGTTTAGCGTTTATTTTCATTTAGACATTTTTGTATACTCCGATTTAGTATTACCACGGTACAAGTGCGGGCCAACGTGACCTGTCGTCGGGGCTTTTTAACAACGCCAGAGTAAGTTTTTTCGCATTTGCGTCTCCTCGATCTCGGAACCTTGCAAACTCAGAGCCCCGGATATCATTGGATAAACAAATCGGCTTGATTCAATATCCAACCTGTGATAATACTAGTAAATTGCAAAAATTAATCCAGTTCCAGACGAGGTCAATTGATCCTTGCAGTGAACCTAAGAAGGTTGCAAATTTGCACTGCATTCATAGTTCCGAGACGTTTCTCACGCACGAGGTTTTAACGGTTTTCTTTAAGTTTGAATTCTCCTTTGTCTATGTTTTTGAAACTCAGTTTTAAACTTACAAGTTAGGTTGTGCAAATTGCAGGCGTCTCTTGTCAGCGGTCATTCCATTTTTGTTCATTTTGAATTAAATTTATAACGCAATGTTTTCATACCCATATATGTTTATGTTGTTTGATTAAATTCAGTCATGTTGTCATACAAGTATTGAACCAAATAACGGTTTTGATTTGAAGAAATTACAAAGTTTGCATCCTTCAATGACTAAATGAAATATGCGCTTTAAACTGTCAACTTAATTTGTTTACAAACCAGTTTGTGTAAAAAAAATATTTTTATTTGATGAGTAGTAAAAATTAAACGAGCAAGGCAATTTTACAAAGAAATAAAAAGGAGAAAAATGTTAGGAATTTGTATGACTTTTTTTAATTATAAAAATCTGTATCTTTAATTAATTTTTATTTTCTTTCAGAGTTCAAAATGGCAGAAGATACTGAATACCTTAAGTTACCCACAGAAGAAAGATGTGTGCACAAGGTGATTTGATGACAGATGAAAATAAAGATTGTAAATATTTATCGATAAACACTTTTATGACCCTTTTTTGATTTTATTTGCAGAACTGGAAAGCTCGAGTTAGCGGTTATGAACAGTGTACACAATTGTTTCGTACAATTGATGACGAGAAGTCCCCCGAATGGAACAAATATTTAGGCTTACTCAAAAAGTTTGTTACTGACAGCAATGTCGCGGCACAGGAAAAAGGATTGGAAGCCACCTTGGCTTTTGTTGAGAATTCAGCTGCTGCTGGAAAGTAAGTAGAAAATTCAAAAGAACGGTTAAAGAAAAGTCTAAATATTAAATTGTTTCGATTAATAAAACAGCTAAATTGTCGTTAAATTTTAATGAAAAAACTTAACAACATTTTCAGAACTACCGGTGATGTAGTTGCCGGAATTGTCAACAAGTGCGTAGCCGCGCCAAAAGCAAAGACTAAAGATTTATCCACGCAGATAATTCTAATGTATATAGAAATTGAAAAACACGAAATCGTCTTAGAGGAGCTGATTAAAGGGACCGAAGCGAAAAATCCGAAAATTGTTTCCGCCTGTATTTCGATAATAAGTCTAGCACTCAGGTGATTAATTTTTTTACAATTCAAAAGTTTAACTGATTTTCTAAACTTTAAAAGAAAAGTTTAGAAAATCAGTTGGATTTAATTTTCATCGTACAATTTTCAGAGAGTTTGGCCCGAAAGTTATCAATATAAAACCACTGATGAAAAAGTTGCCTGCTTTCTTAGAAGACAGAGACAAAACTGTCAGAGAAGGAGGGAAAGCTTTAGCAGTGGAGATATACAGGTATTTTTTTTTTAATTTTTGAAATGATAAATATTGTAAACTTTAAATGAAATTAGACGAGTCTTAATCGGTATGGTTAATTTGACAAGGTGGGTGGGAGCTCCCTTGAAACAGCAACTAAACAATCTGAAGCCGGTGCAACTTACGGAGTTGGAAACGGAATTCAAAAATTTGAAACAGGAAAAGGTGGTCGTTACAAGATATTTGAGGTCGCAAAAACCAAAATCTTCGGCAACTGGTGAATCTGCCCAAAGCGATGCAGACGAAGGCAAGTTTTTCTATTTTCGCTAATAACTGAATCTGAAAAAGAAAGAAAAAACTAATAAAGAATTCGTACATTGAAAACATTTGTACACGTTTTATTAAAATTTTATCTTTACATAGATGATCAAGACGAAAATAACGATGGTGGAAGTCCCGAGGTGGATCCATACGAGATGCTTGATCCAGTAGACATCCTCTCAAAATTGCCTGGTGACTTTTACGAAAAGTTGGAATCGAAAAAATGGCAAGAGAGAAAGGAGTCCCTCGAGTGTCTGGAAAATCTTGTTAAGAGTAATCCCAAGTTGGAGAGCGGGGATTATGGAGACGTTGTGAGAGTGTTGAAAAAAGTCGTGTCCAAAGATTCGAACGTGTTGGTTGTTGCACTTGCTGCCAAGTGTATATCGGGATTGGCTTCAGGTTTGAAGAAACGTTTCTCAACTTACGCAACAACATTGCTCTCTGCACTGCTGGAGAAATTCAAAGAGAAAAAACAGAATGTAGTCCAAGCCGTTCGCGAAGCTGTCGACGCAATATTCCTATGTACAACAATTGAGATCATGTTGGAGGATGTAATCGCTGCCCTTGACAGCAAAAATCCCAACGTCAAGGCTGAGACTGCTTCGTTTTTGGCCAGATGTTTTGCAAGAACCCCGCCAGATCACTTCAACAAGAAATTGTTAAAGGCTTACATTACACCTTTATTGAAAACACTCAACGAGTCTGGTAAGATCCATTCTACGAAATGAATTTGAAATTATTCCAATCAATTATATATCAATTAATATTAAAAAACAATTTTTTTTTCTAGATCCATTGGTGAGGGACAATTCAGCAGAAGCTCTTGGAACTGCTCTGAAACTCGTTGGGGAAAAGACCATAATTGGCTATCTGGGAGATTTGGATAACTTGAAAATGTCAAAGGTTATTATCAGACAAAAACTGATTTATAGATTAAATTCTTTTTCTAATTTTTTGCATGAGTTTTATATATTGAATACTAATCTTTGAATCAACTGATTTATAGATAAAGGAATGCGCTGAAAAAGCAGTGATCCACGTGAAGGTAACCGCGCCGAAAAAGCAGGCCAAACGGCCTAACACAGCGCCGGCTAAAATAGAATCGCAAGCAAAATCTAATGATACTGAGACGTCGAAAGCTAAGAGGCCGAGCACAGCGGCTGCCAAAAAAGCTCCGGCGAAGAAAGCACCTGCTGGAACTGCTGGTAGAGTATTACATGTTGCCAAATAATAATGTAGATTGTAGATGTAATCTAAACGTATTTATATTTAAGTTAAGCACCACATTTGTGTATTATTAAGTCATACTCGAGTCGGGCCTTTTGTAACGTTTCAAATATGTTTCAAATTGGAGCAGCTAAAAAAGGAAAGCCAAAACAGAACGACATCATGGAAGATTATGAGATGGATAATCAAAATGATAACGATGCGATGGACGATTACTCTGCTGAGGATGATAATTTGCCACGAGTGGACATTAGTGGACAAATCACGGAAAGTTTGTTGAACGAATTGGCTGACAAAAATTGGAAGGTATGAACGAATTCTTATTTTTATTTTTAAGTTTCACAAATTTTGTATTACGTTCTTTTTCAATAATCGATTCAACATTTCAGAACCGTAACGAGGGATTGCAGAAAATAAGCAATATACTGAACGAAACCAAATGTATCAAGAGTAACATCGGTGATTTGCCGCAAAGTTTGGCGTTAAGATTGGTTGATAGCAATAGCAAAATAGTGCAATCTACCCTTGGAATATGCGAAAATCTTGCTAGCGCCATGGGTCCCGCGATTAAGCAGCACATCAGAGTATTGTTCCCGGGAATCCTTCAGTGTTTCGGCGATACGAAGGTAAAATTTTATTCAACATCTGCTCGAAATTCTCTTAGATCTCCCATTTTAACACTTTACTTTTCCACAGAACTGGATCAGAGCTGCAGCTCTCTCTTGTCTTAACGCCTGGGGAGATCAGTGCGGTTATAAAGAATTCTTCGAAGGCGAGATCATAGCCGATGCTCTGAAATCTGGCTCGCCCACCCTCAGAATTGAATTATGGATTTGGTTGGCTCAGAAATTACCAAATGGTTAGAAGAATTCGATTATTATGAAAAAATAAATCCAATTTAATTGTTTAAACAATTTTATTGTTCTAAATTGATTAAAATAGAGAGGGTAGAGAGTAGACATTGATGATAATTTTGTTTGTTGATTTTTACAGTACCTACTAAACAAATTCCAAAGGAAGAGCTGATCGCTTGCTTGCCACACTTATACAGCAATCTGGAGGATCGTAATGTCGAAGTGAGAAAGAACGCACAGGAAGCTGTGCTTGGTTTCATGATCCATCTTTCTTTTGAAACCATGTCGCGACAAACAGAGAAACTTAAGGTCTTTAGTCAAATTTTCATTTTCAATTGTGAAGATTCAAGATGGAGCATGATTCACATGTATTTTGTATTTTGCAGCCCGGTTCAAAGACAGCTGTTCTTGCCATTTTAGATAAAGTAAGGCCGAACATGCCGGTGAAACCGTTGCCAAAAAAGCAGCCTGAAGAGTCTCAATCAAAAACCGTAAAGAGTGGAGGAGCACAAAAAGCTAACAAAGCTATTGTCAAGCCAAAAGTGAGAACAAAAATGTCTAATATTTCAATAAAATATAGCATGAATAAATATAAATGTACCTTGATATAAATTCTTTTATGATTTTCCAGGCAGGAGCAAAAGCAGCCGGCGGGCGTAAAAAGGATGACGACATTGATACAAGTCCGCTACTGTGTGAAAATATTTTGAAGCATCAGAGAAGTATAGATGAGCAAAAACTCAAGGTGCTCAAGTGGAATTTCACCACTCCGAGAGAAGAGTTTGTTGATCTGCTGAAAGAATTGATGGCTGCTGCGAATGTTAACAAAACATTAATGGCTAACATGTTCCATTCTGACTTCCGGTACCATCTCAAAGCGATCGAATCTCTGACCGAGGTACACACGTCTTTTGCATCTACCTGCATGATCGTAAATGTTCTATTTGAATTTATATTTTTTAATTGACTCGAAATAATTTTCTAATAGGATTTGCCGGGCAACAGCAAAGCTCTCGTTTGCAACTTGGATCTCATTCTCAAATGGTTAACGTTGAGATTTTTTGATACCAATCCTTCTGTGCTGCTGAAAGGGCTAGACTATTTGCAACTGGTCTTCAACATGTTGATTGAGGATCAATATCATCTACTCGAAAACGAGGCCTCGTCTTTCATACCATATCTCACACTAAAAGTTTGTTCCTTTTTTTCATTTATATTTCACATTATATTATATTTCACAAATATATCTAATTCTATTAATCATTTTTTCATAACTGATAGATTGGAGATCCAAAAGACGCAGTGCGAATAGGCGTGCGGGCCCTCTTCAAACAGATCGCACATGTTTATCCTGTGACAAAGCTCTTCTCGTATGTTATGGAAGGACTCAAATCCAAAAATGCTCGCCAACGAACAGGTATTTTTTGTAAATTTTTATTTTTAAATTTAATTTTAATATTTTTTACAACTAATTTTGTTTGTTTTATCTTCAAGTTTATAACTAGAATATTGTTATTTCAGAATGTCTCGATCAGCTAGGATCTCTAATTGAAAATCACGGGATTAGTGTTTGTCACCCAACCCCCGTGATTGCTCTCAAAGAAGTTGCCAAACAGATCGCCGACCGGGATAACTCTGTTCGCAATGCTGCTCTCAACTGCATTGTTCAGGTTTACTTTTTGGAGGGCGAACGAGTGTATAAATTAATTGGACAAGTTAGTATCTGCAATATCCTATTCAAATATGAATTATTTTTTAATGTTTAGTGATCACGTTTGTAATTAAATAACAATGGTTTATAATTATTTCTCCTTTCATTAGATTTCTGAGAAGGATCAGTCCTTACTTGACGAACGTATAAAAAGAGCGGCGAAAAATCGTCCGACCAAAACTGATAATCGATCGGTTGCTCCAACCGCAGTTGCTCCGACGATACCTGATGACAACGATATGGAAGAAAATGATTATGATGAACAGGAGGAAGAGGAAGAAATCGAAGAAAGAGAACAGAGAATCGAAACAATAAATGAGAAGTAATTTTTTAAAATTTTCTATTGATGAATTTATTTAAATTATATATTGTTTATTTTAATTTCATTTTCCTTTTACTTTTTGTTTAATATGTGTACAGGAATACAGAAATGAAGGAAGACGTGATCAGTAATAAAAACAATTTCAATCTGAATGGCCCCGTTAATAACGAAAAGTTTGTTAATTTTTTTATTCTGTTTTGTTTGTTTAAATACTTGTATGATTCTGTCAGTTTTCTTGTTTTTTTATAAGTTTGCAAATTCAATAGCATTTCAAATTTTCATATCCAAATTCTTAATTTTAATTTCAATTTCTGTTAAAAAAACATAATCAATTTGTTATATTCAAATGAGATGTTCAGTGTGATTTGGTTTTAATGAATTGGTGATGGTGGTTTTTGGGATTCTTATTTCATAAGGTTCATCGTTCACCTCAACTAACTGAATCTTTTTATCGGTAGGAATTTCCCGACGAATCAATCACAAACGATAACGTTCTCAGGGCCTTTTGGACTGGATCTAGAACTTCTCGAAAAATTGGAGCGCGATGCTCCAGTCAAATACAAAATTCCACAGCTCATGGAACACATGTTCTCAAATTCAAACGAGCAAGACACATATGTTAAACAAGCCCCCATGTAGTGAGTACTGAACAAATAATAAAATCGGTTTCTACTCATTATTTTGGATAGATTTCTTTAATATAAAATGAATTGTACAGCGTTCCCTCAGGAATTATGCCTATTAGCCCACCGAAACCTTTGCTACCAAAATCTGTGACTTCACCACAAGCCATGACAAAAGATGGAAACTTGGAACGAAGTATCGTAGCCATAATCAGTCCTGAGTTATCGACTGCTATCCAGGCACTCAACAGTATGGAGAATGTGAGTTTATTTATCAATAAACTATAATTCAAATATTATATAGATTGACTTGTGATTTAATTATTATAATTCTTTACATACATAATTAACGATCTTTCTGTTTCATCAGTTGATTAAATCTCCACAAATGATTCTACTAAAATCGAAGGAAGACAAAGTGATAAGTGCGATAAACATGCAGTTGAAACTGCTCAAAACATATCCACTGAACCAGGATAGTTTAGAAGTGTCGAGAGGATTCAGGAGTGCTTTTATGGTTTTGCTTGCAGTAAGTCATGATTTTTTTTAATCATATAAAACTGTCTTATAAAGTTAATTTTTGTTTGTATTTAATGGTTTTATTTTCATTTGTTTTCAGTTTTATGACACTCGCGTGTTGGGTCAAAACGTTCCTGCAGTGCACTTGAAGGATCTTGTTGATCAAATGATCGGACTGCTCGCTGAAAATAAACTCGAAAGACTCAATGATTCTCAGGCATACGTTCGAGTCATTAATAATATAGCCGTCAAAATAATTGACAATTCGAATCACAGCACTATCACTTGGTAAAAAAATAAAACGAAATTTTTTATTCATAAATGTAACATTTTATCGATTGTATTATTATTTATATAGCGTTTTGATTAATCTACTGCACGACTGCGCGGATGCAAACTCTGCAACCAAGTACGAGGAATTGGTCATGAAGTGTCTGTGGAAAATTATCAAGTTAATCCCCAACTGGGCTGGTGATCTCGATTACGACTCTATTCTACTTGAAGTGCATAATTTCTTCAAGGTAAGAATTCAAATTTGATTACACTCTTGTCGTATTCCTATCAAACAATAGGATATCATTTTTAAGCAATTCTTTTTCTTGTAGGATTATCCGTTTGACTGGTGGAAAACTCGTCATTCCGATACACCTTTGCGCACAATAAAAACAATTTTGCACAGCATGACAAAAGGTAAAGGAAGCACGATCCTGAGTCACCTAACCAAGATCAAAAATCCTGAAGAAACAGAGCTGTACCGATACTTGTTGAGGCTCATCGACGTAAGTTGAACAATTTTGATTTTTGAAAACAAAGTTGTACATTATAATTGAATTAATGTCTTGGATAATTTTTTAGCAGTGGGTAAAAGTGAATGTGCCTTACGGCAATATTTCTTCGGGTACCAAAACCATCACGAAGTCCCATAATCAGGAACACAAAAACGTATCAAAATATACTCACCAGCAACTCTGTGAAATTTTCAAAAAAATCGGCTGTAAGGACAAGGAGATGGAAGTTAGTATTTATATTCTGTATTTTAACAATTTCACGAAATGGAATGAGTTTTTTAATGTTCCTTTTTTTGTTTCAGGGTTTGACTCAACTTTATGATTTCAAACTGCAAAATCCCGATGCAGATGTGCAGCCATTTCTGGATAAATCTCATCCGTACTTCCAAGATTTCATCGAACAAAAGTTGAAGGAGATCGGACAAGCTAGAAATAATCAAAACAGTCGATTCAATACACAGTATAATATCCAAAATAATATAGGTATGTGATAGTTGATTATATTTTATAAATTTATAATAAAAATAAATGACAATTGGTATTCAAGTTTCGCAAATTTTGGTGCATTGTTTATAGGTGTTTCGAGAAACTCAGCAGCACGTCATTCTGAAGAAAAAAACGTCATTGATCCTTTGCATAGACTTGAAAAATTGAGGGCTCTGGAAGCGCAATGTCGACAGAAATCGGATCAGTGAAGTTTGATTGCAAGAGATTTATTCAGGGTGGGGAGTACAAAGTATTTCTCACCCTGAATAATAAGGTAAACATTCGTAATAATGATTAGATGAAAATAATAATGCTTAAAAACTTTGCTTTTGTAACAATTGAATTTTGTTTTTCAGCATACATTCAAACCCAAGCGAACCGATGGTCATCCATGAAGTTAAAATAATATTTACATCAAGGGTAGAAGTAGCAATTTTAACGATAACGTCGGTCTGACTATACGTAGTTTTTAATGTTAAAGTATTGTATCATATTTACGTCCTACATGATTAAGCTTATTTATTAATAACTTTATAGAAGGCATTAAATCTTTCCGATTACACCATATGCTGTACCTATAAGTTCATTTTTTAGCTGAATTATATTTTGTTACATTTTTTAAAATGATTCAAATTGTTCTGTAAGATATCTCCAGGAGTAAACTATCCGATGTGAGAACAGCAAATTTCATTATTACATGTTACAAAAGAAAAAAAACATAGATAATAAGACGTTTTTGTTATTGCAAAAAAGTATGTTGAGTCTCTGGTAAGTTCTCGATTAACTGTATTAATTTAAACAAATAAAACTTTCGAACTTACGAGTAGGTTATTTTTTACTATACCAATGTCCTTTTGGCATGCAATCATATTGGTTTCTTTGCGCACGCGTGTGTCATTATATATGTTATTTACACACGTCGCTATAGATACAATTGTTCTTTGAAGATTTGTGATATTTGTTGAACCACATCTTGTCTTTTATAATAAGTTGTTAATTGTTAACCAAATCAAATTACTATGGTAAAATTTCAAATGTAAATAGTTGTAAATTGAATTTTTCTTTCATCTTTAGAAATGATCCATTTCTTCTATGTTTGTATTTTTACAAACGAGAATTATTTTTAATCATTTTGTATAAAAATTATTTGAATTAAACAATTTTTTATTTTAGGCTCTTTAGAAGTTGAAAAAAATCCGATAATGATTCTTGAGACATTTACCTTAATTATTATCGTAACAACTGCAAGGGGAATGACCTGCACAAATAATCCATGCATGTATGGGGTCTGTCAGGATGTAGAAAATAGGTAAAAAAATTTCAAACACATTTTCTTCTATCCACTTTTAAGAAATTTATTAATTAAACTTTCTTAGTTATAAATGTTATTGTATTGATGGTTACACCGGCGTAAACTGCGAAATCAATTCAAACGAATGTTGGTCGAATCCTTGTCTGAATGGTGGAACTTGCATCGATGGCATAGCTAATTACAATTGTATTTGTTTCGAAGGATTCACAGGTTCGTCATATATTTTTTGTAATTAGTTTAATTTTTAATCATTAATTAGTTTATTTAGCAAAATTGTTAATTTTTATTCAACCAACTTTATTGCTATCAGGAAAACAATGTGAAATTGATGTATCGGTGTGTAATGAAACGTCTTGTCAAAATAATGGAACATGCAAGGAAGGGTTTGGAACTGAGTATTCCTGTGATTGCTTAAACGGTAGAATTTTTTCTTAATACGTTAGTAAATCTCAATAAAAGAGGCTTTTAATAGAACACGATACTTCCCAATTAAAATAATTTGAAAAATAAATTTGGTTTTTGCAATAAATAAAAATTTTTTAATCGCACTCAGGGTGGACTGGAGAGTACTGCGAAGAAGATATTAATGAGTGCCTCCACTCCCCATGTCAGAATGGAGGTCTGTGTATGAATCTGCAACCTTCTTATACTTGTGTCTGTCTATTTGGTAACTATTTATTGATTAAATTAAGTATTCTTATTTAATATTAAATGTTTAAAAACGAAGAACAAAATGTAAGAAAGTAGGTTAAAAAAAATAAAACTCTGATGGTTTTTAGGTTTCACAGGCAAAAATTGCGATGAAACGATTCTTCCATGCGAGACAAACACTTGCGAGAACAATGCACTATGTCTTCTAGAGGACGGGCGAAATGTTTGCTACTGCGTTCCAAATTATCACGGTGTCAGTTGCGAACTCAAATACGACAACTGCGAACAGTGGGCTATTAACTGTCAGAACGGAGGGACGTGTATCAACAATTTCGTCAACTTCACCTGCAACTGTCTTCCACAGTACACAGGAAGATTTTGCACATTTGAACTTGATGCTGATTCAACTACAATTTATTCAACTTCAACTTCAAGTTACTCAACTCCAATCTCAGTTTATTCTACATCAAATTTATCAACTTCAACTTCATCATTAGTTTATTCAACTTCCAATTTATCAACTTTAACTTCGATTTACTCAACTTCAACTTCAATTTATTCAACTACAAATTTATCAACTTCAAATCATTCAACTTCAACTTCAGTTTACTCAACTCCAGTTTATTCAACTCCAGTTTACTCAACTTCAGATAATTCAACTGCAATTATCACTTCTGAAGTTTCACCCACTTACTCAGATTTCACCGAATTGGATGAGATAACTGAAGGAACAACTTTAACATCGAAAGAAGACGTTTCAACTTTGAGTGAAGAATTTTCAACCACAGAAATTGTCTCAACGACGACAGGGAGAACTTTTCAAAGTTCAACAGAGGAAGTTGGTGTTAAAACTAAGGGTAGTGTAAGAACAGAACAGACGGAGGAGACTTTGAGTACTCAACAATTTACAAATATCACATCGACAACTGAGTCGACAAGTTCCCAGTCGACAGAATTTCCACCTTTTTCAACACCTTTCTTTGTCAGTGAGATCACTAAGAGTTCTACTGTAGGGACCTACGAGACTCCTCAGATCACTATGGGGAGTTTACCTGGAACTTCAACTCCTAGAGCGATACAAACGGATTCACAACTTTTAGTTGGAACTCAATCTGTCACACAAAGTTTAACCGATCATATGAATCATACCGTTGAAACAGATGATACTCTTACTGGAGAGAGATTTACAACTGCAGCTAGATTTTCAACATCAAGTTCAACCTTTTCTTTTTCTACAACTTCTTCTTCTCCATCTTCTAACGCTACTAATTATTTTACTGAGTACGAGGAGAGTGAATCAACTTCAACTACAGTTCCACAAGATACGACAGATTTTTCTCCATCCACTGTTGATGTTCTTTCATCACCTTCTTATAATATGAGTCAGTGTGGTCAAAGCGATTGCAGTGTAAATTTTTGTCTCCAATCTAGATCGGTAAAAATTTTAATTAAAATGTTAAGGATAGTTGGAGGGTAATTTTGACATGCATTTTTGATTAAACTTATTCATAATTTTAACCTTTGAATTTAATTTTACCTAAACAAAATTATTTTGAATATTAGCAAAGTTATTTGAGTGTCACTTTTACATCAAGGTGTTACAATTACCCGAATTGGCCCTACTTTTATTCAGTCTTGTGCAATTTTATAAATCATGCAAGTTATTTTGGATCGTCACACTTTTTTATTGTTATATTTGTAAATTTAATTGAATTTGTTTAATGTTAGTGTCAATGTTTCAACGAAATTAAGAACGTGGGGTTCAATGGTACTTCATTTGTCAGACACAATCTGTTGATTGCAAACAACGACACTTTGCTAATCAACATAAGTTTGGTCACAAAGTCGAAAAATGGAATCATCCTCCACACACTTTTTGATAACGAACGGTATGCCTTGCTTCATCTGCGACTCGGGCAACTGCAGTTACAACTCAGCTGCGGATCACAAAAAATTTTGTTTGGTACAATTGATGTTCCAATTAATAACGGTTACGTTGCACATCTAGCATTGAGGTAGACACCATATGACAACTACGAATAATCCATTTTTCAATTTCATCTTTGGATTGATTAAATCTTTCGATTTTTCTTTTTTTGCAGTTTACAATATATTTTAGACGACCCGTTGTATAAATGTATAGCAAAGTTGTACGTCAACAACACAGTGATTATGAGCGGGGAACAAGTTATACTGTCTTACGATCTGATGCCAAGAGCTGTTAAACTTTACCTGGGAGGAATACCAGTAGCTGTACCATATTACATGTCACATGCAGGCCTGGGATTTGTCGGATGTTTAAGTTCTTTGAATGTAAAAAAATCTCACCATTACACTTAACTCTTCATTGTTTATTTATTATAATTTAATTTATGATACTCATTGCAGGTCAACAATATTCCACGCCATTTGATTCGTGATGCTGCAGAGATTCATCTAGTTTCCAACTGTAAGACATTCAATTGTTTCTTAAATCCGTGTGAAAATTTTGGCTATTGCGAAGATTTGGGTGGAGATATCAAATGCAATTGTCTTCCAGGGTAATAATTTCCTTTTGCTTTGCCCTTGTAACTGCAAAGAAAACTTTGTATCTTTCATTTGCACTCAGTAAAAGGGTCTTTTCCACACTTAGTCAAAAAACAACTTTTTTCTACATTGGGAATAATAAATAATTTCATGTCATATTAAATTTTTTGTTTTTCTCCAGATATATAGGGAAATATTGTGAAAAATCTGTATGTGAAAACAATCCTTGTCATCTAGGATCAACCTGTGTGACTTTTCCTGGTTCAACTTTTATCTGTGTATGTCCTCTAGGAAAACACGGTTTACTGTGTGAAAAAGGTTTCAGAATAAATGAAAACTTGATACAACGATTAAAATGTTGCATCAATGTTAATAAAATAAAAAATTCTTTGAGTTACAGATTTAGAAGTAACAGTTCCGTCGTTTTCAACAATACTGCCGGGCTTGTCTTCATACATGGCATTTGGATTGAAAGATTCTTTAAACAATTATTTGGAACTCAGTTTGCGAATTAAACCTCAATTTAATGAACAGATATCTCTGATTGCTTACATTGGACAGAGCAATTTGAAAAAAAATATTCCAGATTATTTTGCAGTTACTTTCGTTCAAGGGTACCTGATGCTCACCTGGGACTTGGGTTCAGGTAGAAAAAATGAACTTATACCTGTTAACACTGATCCACAAGTTTTAAAGGTATACTTTTAATATTACAAAGCTATTTATATTTTGGCAGGTGTACGAAGAATTTTCACTGAAACTCCATTAAACACAGAAACTCGAAAATTTCATAATTTGAATATTGGAAGGAGGGGTAAATTTTCGTGGTTGCATGTCGAAGGGATTGGCAATGTTAGCGGTTCATCTGATGGACCCCGGACAAATTTAGATGTGTCTTCTATTCTTTACATAGGTGAGCATCTTTTTAATTAGATTGAACTAAAATTAAACGAATTATTTTTATTAATTTTGTTTTTGATATTTGTTAAATTTTTATTTCGCTTGTATTTTAGGTGGGCACAAATCAAGAAATTTCGACAAGTTGCCTCATGATTTACCTTTGCATACTGGATTCATAGGCTGCATCAGCGACATTCAGATGCGTACAGAAGATAATTTTTATGAAATTCAAGAATCCAATCACGTTGTTGGTCGAAACGTCGGACAGTGCGATTTTAATGAATGTTCTGACAATGTATGTAATAATGGTGCGGTTTGCCTTAATCACGGTCCAAGTTACAGGTGAAAAACTAATTTCATAACATAGTGTTTCGATTTAACTATAACAAAATATAATAAATAAAACGTTAATTGTTACTTTTAGATGCTTATGTATGAAAGGCTGGGAAGGTCCGGACTGTACTACGCAATCTTATATCCCATCAAATTTTTGCAGTACAATATAAAGACGGAAATTCCATAGCCAGATTATCACTTTTTATAAAAGAAATCATAGAAAACATGTATTTATCTAATGTTTGATAGAATTTTTAAGATTTTAGATTGCACTAATTGAGAAATTTCAATTTCTACTTATTAGATTATTAAAAAATGAATAAAAATCATCAAACAAATCGATGATTTCTATGTATGACCCATAAATTTTGTGTTGTCACATAAAAAGGACAGTTAAAAAAATTAATTCTATTTATTTAACTAAGTTTATTGTATTATATTATAATACTCAACAGTAAATATATATTTACAAAAATGGAGTGATAAAATATTCACAAAAATATTTTCCTCTTTGATTTCATTACTATGATGAAAAGTGTTTTGAATTTCGCACATGTGCGTTAAATGTTTCAAAATGTTTTTTATTTGTGTAAATAAGGTTGACGTCAAGTTTTATATTTCAAAAATGAAACGTTTCAACCAATGATACGCTTTGAGTGAGAAGTACAGTTTTGTGTTATTCTCAATTGTTGTCAATAAAGATTAGTTTGTCACAAAAATCAAGTTTTTCATTAATTTTTTAGTTTAAAGTTTTTAAATTACGCTAAAAATTAATTTAATCATTCGACAGATCTCACAGAGACATCAATTATACTTTTGAATAGCTAATGGTTATATGGACTATACAACAACGAAATTTTTATTTATTTTTCAACTACGGATTTAATAGTTCAATCAAAATTGAAAATTCAATTTCTTCTATATCGATGAACTTTAGATTTGTATTAAATTTTCGATAGAATTTGTTACACAATCAAGAAACATCAAATATCATTTTTTTATATTAAAAATTCAGCTGACGCTATTCTAAATTATAATCAGGAATGTAAACTTTACTCAATTTTACGTATATCGCGAAATGTATGGTCTGGATTATAACAGTAAGTACAATAACTTCATCTTTTTTAGTGAAATATAATTTTTTGTTGACTAGACAATTAATAACAAAAATAATATAAAAGAAAACATCGTTATACTTTGTATTTCAACTTCTTAAAATAATCATCAAAGGGTTAATGATGAAACTGAATTAGTTTATATTTACGCCTTGTTTTTTGTAAAACTATAAATATCCACTTAATTGTTTAAAACAAAGAATTTATTACAAATTTGTTCGTTTGGGCGAATGAAGAGGTTCGAATTCTTTATCATAGAAATCGCCAGTATTTAACATAAATATATAAACTTTAACAAAACAATTTTCGTGTTTTTTTATCTTGATTGAATCATAATAATCTTTCAACATGAATATAATAAAAACTTGGACAGGAAAATCGTGTTTTCAACTTTTACTAGTTTCAACGTTTGTCCGTCACGGAAACCGAGAGGCGAATCATTGTTCGAATTTTTAAATCAACTTTGCAATTCGTAACCTGTCCCATGAATGGCACAATGACTCGTGTTTGTAACGCGACTAAAAAAATGTACAATTTATACACGCTCTTGCTTAGTAGTAACTACTTATTAATAAAATCCCTGAATGAATTGTAACGTACATGATGTATGTATCGCGCAAAGATAACGATAAAATAGTTGTACAATCGGATCTATAATTCATTATATCATCAACCGTAATATAATGTTATTAGGAATTATAGTTTTTAATTACAAATGTTGTTTTGTATTTTTGATTAATAATATCATTGAAGGAGAAAGTAAAAACAGAGATTTGAAAAACTACACGTGGAACCATCAGCTCGCCTTTTGTTTGCGAATAGAGAATTGTGTGTGGTTTTACAAATCACTGCGTCGCGCGTTCAAGTCATCGATGAGATACGGCTTCGAGCATTTCGATGAACAGTTTGTTCATAGGCACTTTACCGGTACGGTAAACGCTTGACCAAAATTTCCGCACAATTGCGTCGGCCTGCCTTAGACTCGGTAAAACTAGGAACATGTACTGTGTCGCGCGAAGGGCCTGACCTGGACGTATCACCGACACCGACTCCGACAACGAGTTCAAAATAGACTCGCGAAAACGGTACAGTGCTTGAGGCTCGTCCAATCTCACGTCGCTGTTCGCCAATATTAGAGCCTTTAATACAAAGTACTCCTCTCGTGCGAGTCCCAGTCGTTGAATTCTCTCCACTATTTGAATGCACTGAAACAAACGAAACCAGATATCTTGATTAACTTGGTCCTCTATTCACCCTCCACTGTATTCATCATTCGCATTCTGTTATCAGCTTACGTGTGTATATAGTTCCATACAGTAACACTCTCGGGCACTCTTTTCATCGAGCGAGAAATCTTGAGCAAATTTGAGTTTACCAGTGTTCGGTATACTCCTCCAAGCCAAACTAAACGTCAAGATTTCGGCCCAAGTGCTTTGTAGTAATCGCATCTGGTCGTTTAAAACCAGACTGCTAAATCCAGGGATTTGTTTAGCCCAACCTGCGAATCATCTCATCAATCAGAATCTGCACCGGTATGATAATTAGTGTTTGGTCCGCAGATGGCGGATACTTACTTATGATGCCCACCAGTTCCCGATCATACAGATCAGATAGTTGTCCGAGAACTCGTTGATCTGCGTCCACGATATGAGACATGGAAGAAACTTGCAGCATATCAGGCTCACAAGCTATCAACGCTTCGACCATTTTATTATCTGCAAAACAAATTGTTTTCATCGTACCAAAACTTGCGTCTAGATTTCTCATCACGTTTGAAATGTTTTTGTTAAATAACTAGTTAAGATGTTAATCAATTACTCACTGGTTGTTTCTATCGAGCCTGTCATTTGATTGTTCCAATTTGAAAAAAACGAAAAATATTAGTTTAGACACAACCATGCCAGGATTAACTTTTATCTTTTAGTGTTTAATGTTAAGTCAGCAAAGAAAACAAATATAGGTTATCAAATTAATCAAATACCTTCAAGAGGAGCAGTTTTAACGGGAAAGTAAGGATCCGCGGACCGTCTGTACTTTTGTCTGCCACCCCTGACTCTGTCTAGTCTGACTCCTTCTTTTAACATCCCCTGTCTCAAACATTTTTGAAACCTGCACGCTTGACAAGCTTTCCTTCTCCTTTTGTTGATCTCACACTCGCCATTGGCCGGACATGAGTACTCAATGTTACCTGTAAAATTACTCGCTACTTTATCATTATATTCAATGTTCTACTTCAGATAGCATTGACACCATCTATTCTAGAGTTCTAATCACATCTTTTATTCATAATTCTTTTTTATTTATAATCGAAACATTTTTCAACCTTGAAACTACCGTCATGTCCATACTATCTGAACTTAAGTAATAATAACTAAGGAAACGTTACAAGCTTCTCATAAAATATTCACATTCTTATTTATTTAAGGACTTATTTTTATACTACAAAAAACATTTGAATAAAAAACATTTGAATTTTTACCAAAGCCAGCAAATAACGTGACCTTGAGTTTGATGTGCAGCCTGTGGAAATTCGCTACAAACCTTGTATCGTGCGCTTGAAAAAAGCTTTACAAGCCTCGCAAGAAGCTACCCCGTAATGAAATCCACTAGCTACATCGCCACAGACAAGGCACAACCTTCGCGGCATGAGTTCCTCCTCTTTTGTTCCATCCTGAAAAGAGATAAATAAATTTCATTTCAATTCCTCGATTTCAATAAACTTGACATGATCTGTTCATTTTTAAACATTTTTGAAACCTGTGATATACAATTGGTTGAAACATTTTGAAGTAGTAAATTTGAACATTGACTTGATGCTGGTAAATTGAAAAAAAAATCAAAGAGTCATAAAAATTGTGACTCGAGTTGTCATTTTATGAGATTTGAGTGATTCGATTTGATTGTTTTACCTCTGTATTTCCTAAAGCCTGAGTAGTTGAGGAACAATGGTGAATTTCTGGACTTTCTGGACTGCCACCACCCCCTCCATAATCCGATATATCTAATTTAGGACATAAATTCTGAAAAAACAATATCATCTCATTAAAATCAGAAGAAATGCCAGTTTAGAAAATGAAAAACAAATACAAAAAATAGAAAAACTGTAAATATAAATAAGAACAAAGAAATAGAGAAAAATGAATAAGTACTTCTTGCTGCTGAAGTGTAGTTGTTGGCGAACATACTTGGTGATAGCTTTGTGTTGCAGTTGTGTTGTCAATCTCTTGTTTAATAATAGGTAAAGTTCTATTGTTTGCAATCATGTTGTCTATTGTGACTCCGGACATCATGCAAACCTGAAACAATTAAATCGAATCATTTTATTAATTCAACCAACAAACAAGTTCACTGGCGAAGGCCATTTTCGAATCAATCTCACAGGTCGTGTTCACAATCAATTTCGCAACTATAAATTGTTGAGAAATTAAGGGTAGAATTTTGTTTGTTTGCAAAAGTTCAGAAAAAGTTATCCGATCAGTAGACATGGACTGAAATTATTTTCAACAAATTCGTCTGAATGAATCAAAAAAGAATTCTCAAACAGACAGATGGTGAACTTCTTCAAAGCTCGCAAGATTGCACTTTTTTGCAGGGCGCTATTTTTGAATGCGCTCGACGTAAATATGTATATTTAAAGTCATTTCGAACGCATCCCGAAGTATCACTCTTTTGAGCTTTTTTGTCCTCGGAGTCATAAAATTGTATTTCGTCTGGTTTTGCATAGACGTTATATTCAAAAATAAGTCTCGTCAGTTTAAAAAAGAATTCTTATCCGCATTTTCTTTTTTTTACGCGTGAAATAATAATTCAAGTTTGATTTAAAAAGATAAATTTTCGTGCAGATTATTTCATATGTTGTAAGAAAAGAAACAATGCCACCAATTTTTGTCAAGTTATTCAGCGGTTTATTTTTAAAGTAGCCCGAAGGAAACGGTGATCGACATATGACGTGGTATGGGTAAAGCAGTAGGAGCATCCCGCCGTCGGCCTTGAACTTGCCTTTTTTTACGAGATTCCACTGCGCCGCCCGACGAATTGCAAACAACACGCCACCCGCACGAATTCTAATGCGAACCATCCGTTTATATTCCCACATCTCAATCATGTATTCCAAATCATTTACGTATTTTATCTTTCATAACTTCAATCGTTTTATTTTTTGTCATTTGATAATCTAAAAAAATGTTACTTTAAATAAATTGTTTATTGTTCAAAAATGTCTAGTATTGTTCATTTTCTTTTCATTGTTTACACCAATAAATTTGTAAAACAAATCGATAACAAAACAATAGAAAGTATTGTATATTTTTTTGCGTTGTTTACAAAAGTAAATCTTTAAAAAATCAACAAAAAATAAATCGAAGTATAAATTTTTAAAATTTTTTTAAGAAAGAAAATCTTTCAATGGAATTGGTTTTTTATTATTATTAAAAAAACGTAATTGCAAGTTTCAATTTCAGACCGACGAAAGTTTCGTTTTTCGACCAGTGATTGATGTTATTTCTGGGTGGAATAATAAATCAGAGCCCGTGTTTAGACTGATCATTTTGCGTTTGGATAAGCGTCTCTATCCGAAACTTTGAATTTCTTATTGCAAACATTTTTCAATTCTAAAAATAATCGCGGCGAAAAAATTATACGATACGAAAGAGTATGGAAATGGGTAAAAGTATTGTACACACTATTGTGTGCATATTCGACGAACAACTTAAATTTTACGTTACGATATAATCGATAATCCCGAGCTCATTGGCTGGATCACGGTCAAGGCCGAAGCCACGACAACCCGACAATAAATTATTATCGTTTCAGCTGTACAAATTGTTCCTGTCTCGCTTTTGCACGAGTTCTGAAAACGTTTTTCCATTCCGGCGACTTTGCGAACTATGACTAATTCAAAGATAAATAATTTAACATACTAGACGGTCGGAAATAGAATTTTCTGAAATTTCTCCTTTTTTTCTCTTTTTTTTCTTCTTTCTTTCCTCCTTGTAATAAAAAACAAAATTCTAATTTTGAATTCAAATTTAAATCACACAAAAACTAAAACCCCAATTGTTTACTTGTCAACAGTGATTAATGAATTAAAAATGAATTAAAAAGGTCATTTATGTTTACAAAAAAGGAAACGATCCGATTCGTAAGAATGCCGGGTGAAAGATTGTTATTAAAATTTTTGGAAGATCACATTGGCCAAGGTTAGGGCTAGCAGTTTGGCGTTCGCATTTGACGTCATGGACGTCTCGTGACTTTAAACTTGACAGCCTTGTCTCTGTATGAAGTTTCATCATTTTGTCGACACGACTGCCTGATTACAAATTAAACGCAACAATCCACGAGCAGATTTTGAAATTTGATTCGGCAAATAGTCGAGTTGTCCGATCTGACGCGCGGATTGATAAAGTTTCAAGTTCAAGGATGCTCCCAATTGAACAAGCTTGGTAATTTATGCATCACAAGTTCAGTCTTGAAAAGGAGATGAGAGAAATGTCATGAGTATGACTAAGAATAAAAATGTGGGTTTATTGTTGAAAATTTGAAGGAATCACACAACAAAAATGAGAGTCAAGGGAGAAGCTTGGTTGTAAAAACGTGATTGTGCCTGCGTGAAAAAGATGTGTCAGAAGAGAATTAACAAGAAGTGCGAGACGAGGTCTTCGTTTTGAATACGAACGGACGGCCTTCGCATTGAAACCGACTTCGCTGACAACACCTATACACCTATGCTCTTTCATCTCTCTCGGATTCAGCTCACGTTTCCATTCGATGTAAACTTGAGCTTTCATCGCGTACAATTGTACATATTCTTCGCCCCACAAAAGATGACAATTATTTTTTGTTCCCCACGCGTTCTAAACAATTACAAAATCACAATCTTATATGAACAACCTTGGAAACTTTATTCCTACACAAAATTTATACATTTTGTTTCAACTAATTTTATGGCAAGCTACGCTGCAGAATTATTATATATACAAAACTTGAGATCGGTTATGTAAATCTTATTGTTTCTTTTTCTTTTGGCCTGCTTATAAATCTCCCGCTTTGAATTAAATCAAATTTGCAGACTGGTCTGATTCAACTATATTTTCAGCCACGTGCATGGAAACGATAAAAAAAATTAGATCGGAAACGAATGAAAAATGAAGGTAAAATTTATCTTCAATTTTATAAATAAGTAAACTAAACAAGTGAAAATGATTCATATTTTTTTCCTGACTTTTTATTTGTTCATAATTTTATATTTTTTCATAAATTTTGGATTCAAGTCTTGATAAAAATATAATAGAAAATTGATAGCGTTTAGAAATAACAGTAATAAATGAGAATATGTAATTTGAAATTGCAAAATTAGAGATTTTGAACTGCGCTAATGTTTACAATTTGAGTACAACAGTGTTATAGCAAGGCAGATAAGTGAGTTCGTTGAGACAAGTTTTACGTAAGTTGGCGCATAAGAAGGAATGAGAAGATAGTTGATTGCATGCAAGCTTGATCTTGACAATGAAAAAAAAAAGAAGAACAGAAGGCTTGATTGGTCGCGGAACTGTAGTCAGCGTATAAAAGGATGTAACGATTATAATGCCACTGCACAGACACAAACTAATGGCACACATTATATAATATTGTAACGCGATGCCGTATAAATAAAAGAAAAGCGTTTGCAAATTATGCAATGGGTTACAAAATCAGCGATTCGATAACAAAATTGTTACGCTCAATCGTGGATTATTAATCGCCCCACAATTTGCTTTCAATCCATCATTCTTGCGCTGCTCATTTTGTCCTTATATTGGGTTCTAGTCTTCGGACAGGATGAAACCAACTTTAATTTGATTCATTCTCAATTTTTTTTCAGAGACAACATTCTAGAAGGAAGAAGTTTCGTTTTTCTAAATGGAGAATTTCATAATTTTTGATCATGAGAAAAAACTATCTTTTGAATTTCTCAAAGATAAGGACTTGAAAGAGGAGCAATTTGTGTGATACATCAATTAAGGCCAGTTGCTTCAGAGGCTTAACCCACTTCAATGCATTGCGAACGGCTTATAATGCCAGCATCAAAATTGAACTTTGCCATTCGATTCATTTCTCATTAATTAAATGTTTTACAAAAGTTTATATTGTGGTTCTGTTTTTACAACTCTGATCAGTTGCACACTTCCCATCCATTCCCAAATTCAACTTTTGATTGTAACCAAATTTAAATTCCAATCAAAACTGACGATTCAAATTATATTAAACCCCTTTACTTCTTTCAATTTTTTTGTTCTATTTTTTTGTTTCAAGTAGAATCATCTCACACACTTTTTCTAATTTCTATCTCAACCAACTAAAACTTGGATAATGAACTTAAAATTTTCAGTCTTCTACTATAAAAATGTCTTTTACCATAAACTAGAGAAACAAAATTTCACTTTAAACATTGTAAGCAAAAATGAATGATTTTTTTTTCTAAAAATTAAAAAAAGAAATGGAAGAATGATAGATGCTCTTCTTATATCACCAAATTTTCACTTCATACAATGAAACAAACGGAAAAACAATTTCTTTCTAAGTAAGAGAAAATGAATGAAGAATAAGGCGACACTAACGTTTTGTACCAACGACGCACTCACCACGTCGTACATCCATGGGTCCATGGTTGTTTCATACATAATAAGAAGATGGACAAAAGTGCGAGACTGGAGGAAACCGCACGAGAAAAGCCGCGCATGAGCAACCACGTGTCTCCCGATGGCTCATCAATCAGAGATAAAAAAAGGGGGAAATAGAACACGTGCACGCGATTTCTTTTTGTCCGGCCCAGGTGCCGACTTCGCGGCGGACCACGGCGAACTGTGCGCGACTGCGAAAGCGCCTGTTCTGTGCACTCGTGTCTAGACCACCTATACGCCTATCAAATCGTACATATTCAAAAGACCTAAGTGCACCGATTTTTCTATTTTTCGTCGCATTCATAATCGGGCTATTGCATATCATTCAGGCAAGTTTGCATAATTTTTAGTTTTTTTTTCTTGTTCAAATTTGTGTGAGAGAGATAAAAATCAAACGTCAGTGACCGACAAGATTATTGATGAAATCTAAATGCATTTATCTCCAGACATTCTCATTATGCACACGACTTTAAATAAACAAAATTGCGAATTATCATAACGTTTTATCATGTAAAATATTTGCAGACTCTGATGATATTTTGGGACAGATTGTTCGATGTAGGATTGAAAAACACTTTTAGAGCTTTCTCTTCAACAACTAGTCAATCATTTTTCATTAAATATTTTATATGAACGAACGTTTTTATAAATATCATGTAAACAGGCACATATTTTTACAATAGAAATAAATTTTAGCTTCAATAGAAATGTCGCAGTTTTAGTGGAGAATTTTGTTTTTATGCATTCCGGAGAAAATCTTTCCGAGTTGATGAAAAAAAAAACAAAAAATTTGTGATAGATATTTTTAAACTGTGAGTTTTATATTTGATTCATGAAGCTGTATGAATATTAAGTCATAAATTTAGACGCATGTTACGTGAGTACATTAGGCATGGCAGCGGAAAAGTAACCGGCCTGAGATGTTCACAAAATAAGACAAATAAAATTCAAATTCAACAACAAATTTGATCTTATCATTTGAACAATTTATTTTTGAAACATTAGCACTTCCTGAACGATATTAATATCGTTCGATTAGATTTTGAGTTTGAAAATAAAATTGAATGAAGGTTAAGTTGCATATTCCTTGAGTTTAAATATTTCAATTTAAAATTACTGATATGAATTACTGAATAGAAGAAAGAAAAAATTGTCATACCAAATTTGATTTGACGACCGAGCTCTCCACTGTCAGCTAACCAAGTTATCGATTCCGTGTGGAGCAGCATCAACTGAAAAAGATCAGGAACAAAAATTACAACTCACAGCTTAACAATGAGGAACAACAATTTGAGCGCGAAAACCAGCCGACGACAAAAAAAGAGAGTGAAATCAAGGTTATCAAACGAGGTGTATTATGAAATTTAATAACCATTTATAAATAGTTTTTTTTGCATGAGAGCCCCTTCGTGAATAAAATTTGATTGGTGAATTGTGATCAAGGGTCATTATGTTATTTTCTCTGCTCATTTGTTGGTTAAAGTGGAATACAAACAAAACATTGTTACATGAGTGGTTCTGCAAAAGTGACAATATATTAGTAATAAAGATGGCGATAGTAATAATGCAGTATAAGGTGAAGTTCATCGGGTCTGTGATAGTTGGATGGACAAAATTATTAATGCCAATGTTGTTTGGATGGACGGCTCACCTTGTCATCTGTCGATACAGTGATTGCAGTGCACTGCCGCAGTACCAAACACGCGAGCGATTTTCTAAATCGGCGTAATGGCTGATCAATGGCTACTAGCAGCAGAAATTTTGACAAAGCTCTCAACGTTCCTAGCGCCATCGCATTCTAACTAGGCTTTCGCATTGGTTATCCACTACTAACGACATCTGCAGCGCCCTTTCACAAGCTGTCTCGCCAACTTATTTCTCACGCATGATAAAAAAACTTTTCTATAAAAAAAAAAAAAAAAAAACATTTTTCACGAACAACATGACTTTCTCTTTTATGATGAACGTTTATTACATTAAATACATTTCAGTTTTTATTGGCATTATTTTATTTATTCATCAGTTTCAATCATCGTAAAAACAGTTGTAAACATGCAATGTTAGAATTTTAATAAATAATTAAACAAAATGTTGTATAACTTTTGATGCCATGATCTTTTAACAAAAAAGGAATTACGGATTTAAACAGAATTTTGTTGATAAATTATTTTTAATCACCAGTTTTTAAATTACAAAATTTTAATAAACGATGTTGTAGATAAATAAAACGAAAAAAAAGAGAGCATTAGTTGTTGAATTAGAGTTTAAGTATCTCGCATGAGACTTGATCGTGAGGCCAACTGTCGTTGGAAGGTCGGACTTCGATTTTTGCATAGGTACGCTTGCTTAGCCGCTCGGGATTGACGACAACGGTGCCATTGATGGGTTTACAAAAATGTCGCATGTCCGACGGCAGAATGAGCAGGTGAGGCGAGCTTTCCATGTACGCATGTTTCTGCCACAACACCGTGTCCAGCGTTATTTCTTTAGCCGGCGGGTAGAGCGGATAAAAGAATCCCTGACTCAGGATGTAATTTGCAAGCCGACTCAGCTTGTCTGTATTCTTTGGTTTGCTGAAAAATTAAACAAAACACTTGCAATAATATTTGTCCCTTCAGAATAATGTTTTCTCACACTCTTTGACATCATTTTTGTATATTTTCCATCAATATTACTTCTCAAAAATGCTAACAATTATTTTAATGAAATTTACAATCTACCATAAAAATTGCTTACCAAACAATTTCTTTTCTCCCCAAGTGCATGATGCTATCAACAGTTGTCATACTGATGCTCAGCCCATCGACGTCCATCGTGCAGGGATCGGGCATGAAATGTAAGTTTTTGAAACTTTTCGAGAGCGAATATTCGGGCGTGGGATAGACGGGATCGTGATGGATATCTCGGTGTGACGATACAATTACAACCTGCGTCGATTTTCTGTCGGAAACAATCGAAACAAAAGAAATGGCGTGATTACAATTCAAAAGTAAAAAAACAAAACGGAGAGAGCGCATTCCATATTTTTTTCATCTCTCAGACAAATTGTTATTTCTCTAAATGACAGTACCCTTCGAGTTTGTCCATTAACTTTGTAACGATGGCCGCAAAGTGTTCCTGAAAAGTCATTGTTTTGTACTGCTTCAGCTGCGGATGGCTGCTCTCGATAAACGGTCCGCCCAAAATCAAAACATTCGGTTCGTCCTCGACAACTTTCTCCACGAGATCCCAGAGGGGATCGCAGTGAAGATTGTCGAGTGTGGAAAAGGGCCCGGAGGCCACGGCAAGTCGCAGCGTTTGTTTCAATGGATTCTTCTGCGTCCTCTTGAGTATGGGGCCGTCGAAAATTTGCGACACCACGAGAGTGCTACCGGTGGGGTTGGTGGCCTCGACGGCCAGGATCTGTCCCGGGTACAACGAGTAGCTCGGGATTTTGGTCATGTTCATCTCGATGTAATTTTCGAGCCGCTCGATGGGGCCCTCCTTCTGGTCGATCGGCGTGGTGGATCCTTTCAGGTAGATTGTGCCCTGGCTGCCGGAGCTTTTTTCGTAGTGAACTCGGCCCCATGTTCGCACGGGCTTCTGGCATTTGATATTCGCGAAGGAGGTGTAACAGATGTCTTTCTTTTCTGCGCTATGCCAGACTGTGCAGAGCTCCTGGCCAACCACGCGGTTTATCGACTGCAGCGTCTTCACCTTGTCCGGCAGCAACTCAAAGCCATAGCTCGCGTCTTTGTTGATGTGATTTTGCTCGCCCTTCTGTACCACCGTCTTTGTTCGCAAGGCCGACTTCCAACTTGACAAACTCTTGCCGAAGGTCAAGAGAATTTTACCGCTGTCTTTATATGACTTTGAGGCTTGCCTGAACAAAATAATTTCGTATCGACTATTTAACAAACGTGAATTTAAATGTAAAAACATTAATATACAAACATAACAAATGTTCAACAAATTTAAAAATTTAAATTTAATTGTACTTTTAAAAAAGTTATAAATTTAAAAATTTATATTCTAAAGAATAAATTTATTTTTCTTTTTTTATTTTTTCAGGAAATAGAACATTTTCATTTACCAAATTTGGAAGAAGTGCCTTTTTCAATTCTCAGAAGTATGATCGGAAATTTAAGAATGTATTTTCAGACGAGCAAATGTCGTTATTTTTTCGTCTGTTTGCGAATGGAAAAATATTTTAATATAATTAAATCTGTGAATAGTTTCTTTATAAATTTAAAAGTTTTCGGCTTTTGTAGTAAATGAAAAAGCTTATATTCAAACCAGTTTTCTTGTTACGAAACAAAATTCATAGCAAAAAATTTATTTCTTTACTTTTAACTGTACCTATACTGAAGGTGTAAACATGTATAGCCAAACAATTTAATTGGATTTGATCTCTATATTTTGAAAACAAATAAATTATTTGGTATCAAAATCCAAGCCATTGTAAACAAATTCAAATTTCAATTTCAAATTTCGCATTCACCTAAGGGATTTTAAGACTACAAAAATGATAAAACTTATGTCGCGTCCCTCAAAGACACTTTTAATTGCTGTAATAAATGTTCTTACTTTGGCGAGTCTGGAAGTTGTTTGATGGTCTCTTCAGGCAAGGAAATGGGCTCAGGACTCGCGGACCTCTTAATCTGTTTGCAATAAAAAAAAATTTTTTTTTGCATTTTATTCTTCAGTCAACAACATTCAAGGACACATGTTTTTTTTTATTAACAAGAAAACAACAAGAACAACTTTCCTTAATCCTAACTCAGAAATGAAAAAAATCAAAAAAGCAGTAACAAATGTTGGTAAAAGAAGTGGATCTGAAAAGAAAAGTAAAAAAAGCAATAACCGCGGAGACTTTCAAAACAGGGCGCCGTAGACGAGTGTGTATCTAGTCACGATGTCGAATGAACGTGCACCAAATGCATACTCGTCTATGGACGTGCTTCTGTGCTTTGATTTGTCTGTGATGCTGTGAAAACGAAAAAAGAACAAGACTCGTTGGTCGGTCGGCGTCTCGCTGGTCAAGTCAAACCGTACTTAATGAGTGTGGATCTAGTCACAAGTCGAGTCATCATCGTGCACTAGACCATCACCCACTCGGCACAGTCCGACCTCTGGCTTCTCTCCTCTCTCTCCGACCGTTACTCTCACTTAACCCGTGCGACTGTCCCTCTCTGGAGTGTGTGAATCAACTCGTCGGCTCTTTCTTTTGGGGGTTAATTTGATGCGACCACGTGACGCGTCGGCGCTCGGACTCAAATTTTTGTCGAGAAAGAAAATGTATAACACACGTGCGGCAGCTTGTGAAAAGGATGAGAAAAGAAAAGTGGCGGCGCGAAGGTTCGGTTGAAGGCCGCGGTACCCTTTCTCATGGGTTTCTTTATCGTGGCATCGACCTTAGCGTTGTTGCCCTTCCCTTGGCCTCGCGCGCGCACGGCCGCACAAAGCGCGCGCGTCCCTGCACAAATCCGTGCGTGCCCCCCTTTGAAAAAGAAAAACTCGCGCGCCCCTGCCGATTTCTCTCTCGCGTGGGAAATGACGTTCGGCGGCGCGCTCGCGATCGCACCAATTGGCGAGCGTGGATTGGGCAGCGACTCTCGTCGGGCTTCTATCAATTGCGCTTAATTGAAACCGAGAGAACGCTTCCCGAGGAAACGCGCGAAGCGAACAAGAAACCGAGAGGAGACGCGCGCGCGCACGCGCGTCACCGACGCCACTTGTTGCTTTTTTCGCGAAAGAGCGCGCGGCACCAACCAACGAGACAAAGGAAAAGTGTCTCACACGCGGGGGAAAACCAAATGCCGACGGACTCCAAAGCAACAAGTACCCGCTTCGCGACTCGCACGTGTGTACTCTCGCGAAGAAGACGCGCGAAGCGTCACTGCGGCTGGGAGCGCACGCCCGCTTTGTTCCGACGATGGCAGCGCGTCCTTGAAAACTGAAATTATGCCCTTTGAAAGAAATCTCGATTCTCGTTCTCGTCGGACGCTCGGCCCGGCGGTGGGGGGCGCGCGCAACCCGCCCCCTTCCCCTCCCCTCTTTCTCTCCTTTATCTTTCTCTTTTTCTTCGAACAGCAAAACACGAGAACCAAAGCCGATCCCTCCAGCCAACGCTCTTTGTGCCACAAGGTAGGGGAGGGGGGGGGGGAGAGAGCGATCATGGCGGGCAATCTACCTGACGATTTTTGTGGCGGGAATTACGGAGAATCCTCGGCGTATACCCCGAGCGTTATGCCGCCGGCCCCTCGCCAAATTACACACAAAACAATAATCATCACTCCGGACAATTCACATACCTCCGCGCGTTGTACTTTTCCGTTTGCGGCATAACAGACAACAAAACAAAGGTCACCGATAGGCCACTGACGCGGTCCCGGGCGCGCGATTGGTCGACGTATACCGCGCGACGGCGTTCGCATATGTTGACGTTGGCGGCCCGAGTAACGATCAACCTCATCGACGCGAACGATTTCGACGCTCGTCGACTGTCAAAGCCGATCGGACTGATTGCACTCGCGGGCACTCCGCAGGGGCGACCTGCGCTACCGGCTCAGGGGCGTAGTTTTCTGGTAACGGGCTCACAAAGCCGCTCTACTCGCAGGCCCCAACAATGGGGCCCCTGTGAAACAAAAAGCCGCGCGCTTCCCGGAAAGCAGCCCGAAGCCGGCTCTCTCGCGCGCTCGCTACCAAACTCGCGCCACCATGCCGAACTTGCCACACAGCCCGCAGCAATTGGGTCCGCAGGTAGCCTCGTCGTTACGTCATTGCCGACGACCACAAAGAATGCACGAGACAGTGTTGTCAGTTTTAGCGCGCCCGATTTCTTCACCTTTTTTTTTATTTTTCGTTTCGTCACAACCGACTTTTTCTCTCTCCCCCCGCGCCCCTTTTTATTCCCTGTTCTCTTGATGATTTGGAAAAAATGTGAACACATTGGAGCGAAGGAATTTGTGATTGGTTTACGAGAATTTTGGTTTTGTTTTTTGGAATGGGATCTTTTTTTGTTTCTGTTCGGGGAGGGAAAAATCAAGAGGACGGAGACGCGCACGAAATTGAAGCCCCGCGATTGAGCGAGCAACAGGTGGCTGCGGAATCAAATCTCTCGCTGGTCGACGTGCATCCACATGCAATTTGACGCGGCGGCGTTTGCGCGTTTGGCAACAGTGCGCCGAGCGGAGAAACTCCGTTACGTATGGGCGGAGCTTGAGCCCGAGCTCGTGGGAAGCTGGAGGGAGAGAAGATCTTAGATTTGATCGGAGAGCATCATTACGATTTAAAAAGAAGAAAACAAAATACGTTGGAACGATTCGAAGATAACAACTGATCGCAACTCGGCGTTCCTCTTTTCCTTCTCTTTTTTTTATTCCCTTCAATCCGAAATGGAAACGAAAAAAAGAGCAGCTATTGTTTTTCAATTTTCGATACCAACGACTCAAGTCGCGATTCTCCTAATAACATCCTCGGATTCTTCCTCTCTCTCTCTCTCTTCTCCCCCTTTTCTCTCCCTTTTGCTTCGCTTCAACCTTTCCTTTTTCATTACTTTTATTTTTGGTTGCCAACATTTCCTTCTTTCTTAACTATTGATTTTTCTTCTTCTTTGTTTTTTTCGCATTTTTTTTATAAATTCAAGGGTTGAGATGTTCGAGTTTGTTTTTGTTCCGAGGATGGCAGGAGGGATAGAAGGTGGAGCCGAGAGAAAAGTGAGAAAAACTTCGAGGCAAGCTCCTCTCGATGCGTCAAAAAGGTTCGACGGGTTTCTTCCCACTGTTGAAACAAAAAATAAAAAGGTTGCTCATCCGTGAGTTTTATGGACTCAAGAGATGCGCTACATCGAGAATCGTCAAACCAAATGTAATCATTATGTAAACCGATCGTCGTCGATATCGAATGCGTCCAGGCATTTGAAATAAAGTATTTTCAATGATTCAAAAGGCGAGTCGATCTACGTCCAATGATTGTAAACAGAATTAAATTTGTCGACACAAAAACAAACGACTTCTATTTACAAAATTGTCTGCGCTTTCTGATGTTGTTTTCCAAATTCAGGGTCTTTGCAAATTTGTTTAACCTTGAGAACAAGTTTCTGAACTTTTATTACCGATTAAATTTGTTTTGTAACAAATCACAGTGAATTACAAGAGAATCAAAATCTTTAAATCTTTAAATTAAATCATCATTCGGACGTATTATTGAATTTGAAGCTATTTTATTTTGCGAAAATAATTAATTTCCGAAAATTGCAAAAATGTATTCATCATCGCGTTAATGGGGTACCCGACCGTGCGATTTCAACACGTGTTCAAATTTATTTCAAACGCTTATCAAATGATTGCAACATTATCATTTACACACACCAATTTGGAAATAAATGTAATTAGTTTAAAGTGTTAGATGGTGACTTTTTAACTGCGACAACTGGAAAAACCATATGTTTCACTGTTACATTGAAACTGGCTGGAAAAAAATGTAAACGAATTTTTCATTCGAATTCCGAAACTATTTGATTGATAAAGCGAACGAATTCCAGGATCTTGTCTTTGTATTTCCAATGAATCATCGCTCTGACATTTCAAATTAGATTTTTAGTATAGCCATTCTTTGTAAATCGTTCCCTTTAGAAACATGTTTCCTTGTAACTTTTTCTTCTGTGTATACGTTTTTGAATTTGTACAAGTAATTCATTTATGTAAAAACTTATAATTGAATTGTAGATTCAAACTAACAAAAGTATTTTTTTTTCGTAATACCGTAATAAAACTTTTTTTTCACAAATTCAGTATGAATTATCGATAATAATAGTAAAAATGGATCTACTTACTTCTGTTGTGTTCTCTGATTTGAAGCCGTACAATTTCATGAGATCATCGTCATCCTCGCTGAAGATATTAGTTAAGGGAAAAAAAACTTGATTATTTTATAAAATAGACTTTTTGAATCAATAAAATAAAATTATTTGATATTTTGAATAATGGAAAAATACTTTTAAATTATTCTATCACTTTTGAACTTTTGTTTTTGGTTTTTTATGTTTTGTTCAAATTTTGAATTAAAGGATACAAGTTTGTTTGGTTGTTCGTTCCGGTTGCCTCGTTAAAATTTTCTTTTTCCTTTCTGATTTCCATTTTTTGCGAGTTTTCGTAAATGTGCATCTCTTCCAGTCGATTGAGCGTTGGGTCAAAGTCTCCGTAGTTTGAGGCACTAAATGCAACCCAAGATTCGACAAAATCCTCTTCATTTTTACCGAGTTCTGAGCACAATTCGACGCCTAAAAATAATTACCAACGCAAATTATTTAAAATGAAAGAAAAAAACTTAAAGAAAAAAAATTCATTACAACAGTTTGAAAACTTTGTAACGGAAAAAAATCTCATAAAACTTAATTTTCTGTCCAAGATCGAAATTGTTTATCGTTTCGGTTGGTTAACTAAACAATTAAAAAAATAATTGTTGCGCTCGTAAGATTAAAAAAGGCAATTAAAATCGACAATACAATTTGGAGGGAAAAAAATGTGAAAATAGAGGTTATGATTGAGCAAAATAGCACGCGCACGTCCAAATTGGGAATCAATTAATGATTTGACTTACATTTATCCAGGACATCGTTATCTTCAACGGCGCAGCCCAGAATTTGGAACTGTTCCAATAATGAATCTCTTGAAACCATCTTATCGCGGCCAATTTCTTACATGAACAAAAGTTTGCTTCACTGTCGGGCTCGTGCTGATTCCCGCCAAAACGCCGAGGAGTGGTGTCGTGTATCGTCGACGCTCAAACTGCGCATGCGCAGATTCCAACAATTAAGAATTGTTACCAACTTTAGAAACAAAAACATCAATTTGAAATTTAATTTTGGTATTCGTTAAATAAAATATGTTGCTATCATTTTATAATCTCAAATTTTTAAAAATTTGAATAAAAAGTTGTCTGAGCATAAGAAAAATCGTTAAATTAAAAAAATTAACAGGAAAGAGAAATATGTGGGAAAATTTTAGAAACATGTTTTGTCTGCTAATTGTTTTATTGTAATCTCAACAGTTTTAATAAATGTTTGTCCAGTTATGTTACATTGTGCAAAACTAAAACAAATTTGCAAGTCAAAATAGATACATCGAAACCTAACTTTCGGCCATAATTAAATTTTCTTAAAAAAAGTCAACAATTATGTTGAAAAAACGAAATGTCAAAAAAAAGAAAATTATCTAGTTTCATTTACAATCACATTATGCAATTAAATATTTTCTTAACAATGAATCTGATTGCGAAGTTGACAAAAAAGATGGAATTAAAAATGGTAACAAAAAAGGTCCTCAACGATGGGTGTCATTATGTTCATTCGGTTGAGTTTAACCCAACTTGATCGCATTTCAAATTCTCCTCGGGTTCGGTGTGGTGATGCAAATATGAAACTTTCATGGACGACCAAAAGCGGTGCGTTTCGTAATGAAGAAACAACCTATGCAAACTAGAGTAATTCAACCTGGGTCAACTGGGAAGTTTCTCATCATTTCCGATCTTTAGGTTGCTTTTGTCTATGCCATTTTGTTCGATATCCTCATCTTTCATGGCTTTCTGAAATGAAAGAGAATAACATTAATGAAACTTTTGTAATTCCAGTAATTCAATTGTTTTGATTTAAAAAAACAATCATGATCAAATAATAATAAAAATGGTAAATATGTTTGTAAAATAGAATTCATTAGAATTGAAAATTCAATATAAATTTTTTTATTTCATTTTTGGCTACTAAAATTGTTGCTTATAAAATCCGAAATGAGGTAATTCTTTTGTTTATTGTTGTCTTACCTCGACGCAATCTTTATATACTTTGAGTAGAGGTTCGCACATTGCGTCATTGTGATCTCCTTTAAGAAATCTTTGTGAAAACCAAGTATTAAAACAGGCATCGTATTTTTGTTTCAATTCTCGACATGCCTCCATTTTTAATCCAGCTTGAGAGAGTGTTCGTCGATTTCTAAGACGAGTCTTAAAGTATGATTTTGAAAGTGAAAATTACCTTCAGACACTGGCGATACGATTCAAATAAAGAAGCGCACTCTGAGTCTTTAGTGTCGCCATTGAGGAATTTTTCGCTGAACCATGTTGAGAAGCAGCGATCATACTGACATTTTAATTCGTTACAGCTCTTATCATAGCTATTCATAAGTACTTTTTTCTGAAAAACAAAAATTTTCAAATTATCACACTTTGTCATATCCTCCACATATCCATCGTCAATTTGCTCTAAAAATGTTGACAGAAATGAATTTTCAATTAAAACAAGAAAAAACTTTTTTCAACTTTTCGAATTCAATAAATGAATAATAACAGCATGAATCTTCATTTTTTAATTGAATTTTAATCATCGTGTTTTTTGAACAATCTAACCTCGAAATGGGAATTATAATTACATCTTGACTGTGACATTTTGTATGAGGTTATGATTAATAATGTTTAGAGTTTGATCTAGAAGTGAAATTATTTTTTAATTATCAGATAAACAGTTTTACTCACTATTCTTCTTGGTTTTCGGAGCAAAATTGAAATAAGCAGTTTGTTGGCAAGGTGTTGAGATCAATGCATTATCAGGTTATCACGTCACAATCAGTCATTGGACTGATATCAACATAGAGGGATTCTAAAAAAAACATTGTGACCTTTGATTCATTTGTCTTTCTCAATGAAACAAAAGCGGGCTAACAATCGTAAACAAATGTCAACAAATTTGTTGACATTTTGTAAATGACATTTTTTTTATTATTAAAAAAATGAAAAAGTGAACTTGTTTTAGGAGAAGCAATGTAGATGTCACCAGCGTACAACTCCGAAAAGACCAAAGGCTGGACCGCAGATGTGCCATCCGTCATTTGAGATTGTTTTGGATCAATAAATTATAAATCTGTCAGAATCTGCGATTACAATGTTATGGCGGGTTGAGCCGAATGTTATGCAACGATGATAAAAAAGCGATTACATTGCATAAGCCACGTGAAATTGTTCAGAAGAAAAGTGCAACAACAATTGTGTCAACAAGCGGAGAGGGCGGGAATAAAAAAAATCGATTGACAGAACTGGAGGTGTTTCCAGTTGAATATTATAAGCCCGATACAATTCGCTGATTTTTTATAATCAATCAACTGTCAACATGGCAAAGTATGATCGTCGTTTAATTTAATTTTCTATTATTGTATTAAGGCAATCGAATAAGTAGCTTTTTATAAAAGAAAACCTACTCTCTGGCTGTTGCAAAATACTTGGAGTAGCAGATTTTTTTTTTCTTAAATTTCATTTCTTTCATTTTTTTTAAGTTTCAAGTTTTACTCCGAAATGTTGAATCGAAAAGTTAAAAATGATTCAAAACTGTGAGTTTTTGTTTGTAAAAATCATTCGTTTTTATTAATTGAATAAATTTTTTTCAGGGAAATGATGATAGTGTTTGTTTACGATACTGCAAGGTGTAATAAAGAAGATGACGATCCCGCTGATGCAGTATTATATTTTCATCCAGCTTGGGTTTCACCTACTCAGAGATTAGCTCTAGCTGGCCAGCTGATGGGAGTGAATCAATTTTTATCCGTATCATTCGCACCGCCTTCGTTGATCTCGCTACAGGGTGGAAAGTTTGTTTTAAAAAAATTTGGAACTTATATACTGGTTAGTTTGTGTTTCATAGAGTTAATTTATATTGAATTATTCATTTATATTTTATTGTTCTCTTAAATTATACATTTTTAGGCCGTCGGAACCGACCGAAACATTCACGACTGGATTCTGGAAAGACGAGCAGAAATTTTGGAATCGTTGCTAAAATTTTTCCACTGTGATTTTAATACAATATCAACATCATTGAACGGCGATCAGAATAAAATGACAGAAAAGTTGTATCAAATTTTTGAAACATATTTACCGATCCTCCAGTATAGTGCTAATCTATTCTCTAATAATCCGACATTGAAATTGCCACGAGTAAGTTGCAAACAACTAAAAATCATAAACAAATTTTAAAATTATTAAAAAATTGATTATTGTGGTACATTTTTACAGAGTGCAAGTAATATTTTTCTTGAAGCTATTCAACTTTTGCAACTATGTCAAGAAACAAGTGCTATTATGGGAGGATGCATTTTTTACAATAACAAGTAAATTACTTTCATTATCTTGGCCTTTAAAAACACGTTTTCATACTATCATTAATATTATCTTTGTATTTACAGGGTTGTTGCTTCTCAATTAAATGCTCAAATAACGAAACAACTAATTCTCACAGATCCATATAGAATTAAGGTATACTGGAAATAACGTTATTCTTAAAACAAACTTATTTCTAAAGATGATAATTTCTCATCTAAAATGACCAAATTGTTCCTTTTATTTTCAGGCTCCAGCTGAACGAATAACAACAACTTTTCATCTGCCTGTTGGCGTTCAGTTATTGAGAATTTATGTGGACCAAAGCAGCTATACAAAAATGTCACAGGACGCAAATCTGAAACGGATGTACAATTCTAATGAGAACAAAATGTTGAGAAAAGTAAATCTCTATTGATATTTATTGAATATTAAAAAATCAAAAATTATAATCTATAACAGATGGAAAATTAATTGAATTGTATTTTTTAGGATAACATAAGAAGTAACATAAAAGAGCAAACGGTAAGCTTGATGAAACGCGACGTCTCGCGCATCTTTACCGTCCCTGAAGACTCCGAACTAAACACGGATCATTGTTCCTATCAATGCCATTCTCACGAGAACTCGCCAGCTAAACAGCAACAAAAGGAGTCGTCAGAGCGACCGAAACTGCAAAATCCTTTAACGCCAAGTGTCTGTTCGACACCCCTCAACAATGTCAATCGTATTCTCCACGGTACCGCAGTGTCAATCTGCAGCGGCCAGAACGAACGTCAAAACGATCAGGCCAAGTCGGAGAACAGTTCGGACAAGGAGCAGGCGAATTATGACGACATCCCCGATGTCGTGAAGGAGGCATTGCGTTGCAAACGACTGAACAAGCTGCGCAACAATTCGTCACGACAAACTCGGCTTGAGCGAAGTCAAAGTCTCACCGACTTGGACGACACGCTCAACAAATTCCGTCACCGCGTGTGCCTTAGAACGTACGCCCTGGGCCTGCCCAAGTTGAACAAAAACTTGTGCGTCAATTACGACGAAAAGCCCAGTCCGACCAAGGCGACCAAACTTCCCAGAAAATCGCACACAATAGTTGACCCGCAGTTTCCCATCTTTCGTTGCGACGGGCTGCCGGTCTCCAATGCGCTTTATAACGAGTACATATCGATGCACTTGGCCGACATCGATCAAGTCCAAGAAAAAATCCAATTTCTTCCACTGGGCAATGAAAAGTTGAAGGAAAAAAGTAACGACGAGGAAGAGAACAGCCAGGCGAAACCAGCGAGTAAGTTTTCTTTGGACTTGGACGTGAGACTGGAGAACAAAACGAAACAGGAAAGTTACAGGCGCGCCATGAGCCTGCCACTGAAACCCTTGAACACCATGGATGGAGACGATAGAAGAAAAACAAGCTCAGAGGTGAGCAGTGGGATGTTTGAAAGAAAAAAGCTGGGTGGCCTGCAGCTCACTCCACTCATGTCGAAACTTAGTCTTTTGGCTGACGAGAGGACCAGTGGGTTCTGCAGTAGGGACATCACGCCCAGCGTCGAATTCAAGGACTTCTCTTCGAGCTTGTCCACCACTACTAAGACCTTTACGAGGAATCAAGAATCGAACAGCGAGATAGATGAGGATGTGGATGATGTGACCGACGATTCAACAAGCTCCAGTGATGGACAGCTGAGGAGTTGTGATTTGTTTTTGTGTGGACACCAGAACATGGTCATGGCTTTGGTTATGCAGCGAGGATCTTCGGACGATCCAGATTTGATACATTCTCTTGTTAGTTTCAATGTTATTACCATGGCTTAAAAAATGTTGATCAAAATGTTTCAAAGTTTTAAAAACAAAATAATTTTTTATAACTTTGTATGTTTTTTTCAGTGGAAGGCCTGCGTTAACACTCTAGGAAAATTGGAAACGCGACTTCAAAAATGTTTGGATCCCTTGCCATCGACTGAGAGCAAAGAACTGTACAGCGTTCTCAGCATAGACTCTCAATGGGATACGGTGCATCGGTCAGGACTGTGGGGTGTCACGGAATTGGACATTGTGTCACTCCTTCATGACAGACTGTCCAGTGTACAAAATATCACCGACATCATAGTCAGGTAATGAAAATGAAACGTTCATTTTTTATCAATAGAAAAAAATAAAAATAAGATACAAGAAAGAAATCTATACTCAAGTTAAAATATTTGTTTGGCTATTGGAAAGTTGTTTTGGATCGAAAAAACATCTTTTATTTTTGTATTTTTCTTCGAAAGCAAATTCAATAACATGTTTTGACCCTGCAAGTGTAATGTGTTTTGTCATTGTACAAAGTTTCTCTGACCGAAACGAAGGTAAAATGTCGCTGAAAAAGTTATCGCTCTTCTCGTTGCAATTTTATTTCACTCCTCGGCCACATCTCAAAGTGGAAATCTTTGAAAAATCGTGGTTCGCTTCATTGGATACAGGATCATCTCTTTCTTTCATCAATAAGGAGGTGATCACGCAGTGCCTCTTACGTGACCACCTCCCTGTGACAGACAACTCATCTGTTAAATTGGCAAATGGATCTGTCATCATTAGCGACGAGATTTACAAGTTGAAGGTCAAAGCTGTGGGAGAAGTTTGGGATCTGCATTTTCACATTATGCCTAGCAGTGATTCGGCTATTATCTTTGGCATCGACGTCATCTCCAAGTTGAATCTGTCAATTCCACCTACTCCTTGGCATCTTATCTGTCAAAACAGCGGACAGGAATTTTCAACTCACGTCAACCTTAGAGGCCCGATTGAGAGGAGAAGTATACGAATTCAGACAGACTCGAATGAAGAAGAAAATCTAGAGGAAAATCGAACTGGTCAGAAGAGAAAATTCGAATCTCCGATAATACCTGCGGCTCCAAGGAAGAAGAAACAAAAGAATTTAGATGGTGACTTTTTATTCTCCATTTTAAATTTCATTTTAGACTAATTTTTTATTTATTCTCTAAAGTTGAAAATATTCAAAATATTTTCAACTTTTATTTATTTTTTGTTTGTTTTTTCATGTTGGAATTTTTTATTGGAAAAAAGAATTTTAAAAAATGTTCTTTCTTATTTGCATATTCATAGGGACACCTCCTCCTTGGAGCACGATGCTCGATATTAACTCACCTAGCTACAAACCAGTCACTCCGCCTATGAATAGCAAAGAATTTCCGCCAGAGAAAGCAACTAATTTTCCATCACGTGATGTTGTGAACAGTATACTTCGTCCACGTGTCACCCAGAATTTGGGACCTCGAGCGAAACAACAAAATTTGCCGAATGATTATCTCTAAATTACAAGAAAAAAATTACAATTTACACCAAATTATGTTTTTGCAATGTTAATTTATTTCCAATATTATTTAAAACTTGTATCGATCAAAGTTATCTTTGTTATCAAATTAATTTTATGTTATGTTATTGAATCGAAAATTCGGAAAGATCAATTTGAAATTGATCAATTGTTCAGTTAATCATAATGGGATGTTAAAAAATAAAATGCTTTCTTCCCTGTATCTGTATTTTGTCTTTTTAAGCAGATCGATTTGGAAAAAAGAAATTGAGCGCTTGCTGAAAATAATATTATTGAATTTTGATTTTGTATTTATATTTTCAGAACCGAGGATATAGTAGTGTATGGCAATCAGTGCGGTAAAGTTCAAGTTTTTTATCAACAAGCAATGATGACAAAAACATCTGGAGGATTACCAACTCCTGCCGATCTAATGGGAGTCGTGCCTCTCAAAGCCAAACGAAGACTTGAGAGGGATCATGGAATAATGCTGTTATAAACGCAAATTTTTATTTTTTTTTTCATTAGTTTATTACATATCACATTGATATTTCAAAAGTAAGCTAAAGAATCTTCCAGCAATTTTATCATTTTACACTCGACATTCCAAATGTAATTTTTATAAAATTCGACATTCCTTAGGTAATAGCTAGATTTTTTAATATATTTCTTCTGAACACTATTATAAAGAACGCTCGTTTTATTAGAATCAATTAATGTTGTGTGATTCAGAAAATGCAGAAACATTTTTTGTACTTAAACTTGTTGTTGACGAACGTTCGTTTCACATTTTTAACTAAGATCAATGTTGCATTTTGTAATTATGTGAAAAAAATTCCAGTCGGTTAGGTTTATCGATGATGAACTTTGAAAAATGAACCGACTTTTTAAATTCGTATTTTTGTAAATGTGATTTTGACATGTGATATGCAACTTCTATTTTGAACGAATTCCACGTTTTCGGATAACAAACTTTTAATGTAATCTACAGTCTCTGAGCAAAAATTATTTTATTATAAAATTTTACATACAATGTGCATTTTATTTATTCTAATAACTTATATCTCTACGCATGGATATATAAAGCTTAAAGATTCCCAGCGTCTGAAAATTTCAGACGTTGCACATTGAACAAAAAATGTATTTGAGCAAGAAGATTTATATTCTGCTTTGCGAGAAAGGTTGTTAGCTATGGCTGAAGTTTAACAAATCGCTCAGTATTATTTTATTGATGTATAAAAGAAATATACTCTTATTTATAGCACAATTTTGTCATCTTATTCCAAGCTTACTTTAATTATTAAATATTCCATGTTGATCACCTATTAGCCAAAGTACGATTTCTAGTAATTGGAATAATTTAGATTAGTATTGAACAATCATGCATGCCAAAAAATTTCTCTATTCACAAACATCACAAGTTTTTATTTCACTTCTTGACAGTTTATCCAGTAGAACTACTTAATTATCATTTTAAGCAAGGAATTTTAAATGGGTGGATAATTTTTATTCAAAAAAAGAAATATAGAATGAGATAGAAATGGTTAAATAATCTTGTAAACGTTTAACAAATTATGAAAATAAAAAAGAAATTATCAAAATGAATTTCTTTTATATATGGGCAATTGCATTTAATTCTGCGTTTATGCAAATGTCCCGAAAAGATAACGAATTTTATGTAATTGCACCGAAAGTATAAAATATGATACTTTGCTATCATATTGACTCATTCATTGTCAGATATTAAGCAGATATCATTATTTCAATTTGGTTTTAATTCAATTTTGAATAAGAGTGCATAGTTCGATTCCGTTTAAACTAGGTAAGCAAATATTATACGTGTTGCGAAAATGATGTTAACGGTAACAGAAGAAGGAAAACCCTTAATCATCGAAAATGCTCTGTCCATTATAAACCGCAGAAATGAACAAAGTTTTTCTTAATATATAGAAACCGCAGAAGTTTTATATTATTTCGTGAATAATATTTTTGTTATATTATGTTTTTATTAAATATAACTTAAAAAAGACCACAAAAAGTGAATAAAAAGAACGAGAATGCTTAATTATGCTAAAAACATCTCATTTGAAACGCAATACAGAACGAGCATCAGGATTATTAATTTATTCAAGATTCTGGAATAGGTGATAAACAAGCCTCCAGAACGAACCAATAGCGTTGCCAATCACGACTGGTGGGAATTCTTATTTAAGAAGGTTTGCAAGTTGAAAACAGAATACTGTGAGTTTGCCTTCAGTTTGCGCTGGATATTTTGCAAAACAGCATTTGACTCATACGTCAGTGAACAGGAAAACAATCATAATTCAATATGGTGAGTAATCATAGATTTATCTTAAAATACCAAAATAAACACTGCAATAAAAAATATTTACATCAATTGTTCGATTTATTTCTGATGAACATTTCTTTTTTTAGACTACTTATACTGATAAAGGGCCAAAGGTATTTATTTCAAAATTATTTACACTTTTTATTTGAAAATAAACAAAAATAATAAAATATCTTTTAATTCTAATAATATTTATAGCCCGCTGCAGGAAAATTTTTGAGTTTTGATTATGTGAAATTTTGGGTTGGAAATGCTAAACAGGTAAAGTTCATTTTTAAATTTTTTTTACATTTGAATAAAGAAGTGAAGGAAGAATTATATAACAAATTGTAAAAAAATCTAGGCAGCAAGTTACTACTGTGCGCGAATGGGATTTGAACCTCTAGGTTATCGCGGTTTGGAAACAGGTTCAAGGAAAACTGCAATACATGCTATTCGACAAAATGAAGTAATTAAATTAAGAAAATAATACACTAATTAATCAATCTTATTAAGAGTACCTATTTTTGTATTTTAAATTTCTTTAAAGATTGTTTTCATCTTCGAATCTGCATATGAGCCGGATAATGAAGTTATGGCAAGGCACTTGTCTCTCCATGGTGACGGAGTGAGAGACGTTGCTTTTAATGTTGAAGATATTGACGCTATCGTAAAGGTAAGCATGATTATTTTTTATACATTTGCAAATATTCGTCCAAGTTTTCATGAACATAATGAAGATGAAAAAATTGTCATCAGGTCGTGAAAGAACGTGGAGGAAAAATTGTGCGAGATTTGTGGGAGGAGAGTGACGAGTATGGTACCGTGCGTTTCGCCACTGTTCAGACGGTAAAAACTAATAAAAATAAATTTAAAAAAATTAATCCATTTTTCTTATATTCAAAATTTTCAATTTTATTGGTTTCAGTATGGTGATACTTTGCACACCTTTGTCGATAGAAGTCAATATCGAGGATTCTTTCTACCAGGTTACAAAAAAGTTGCGAAAGATAACATCTCTGCTTTCTTGTAAGTTTAAAACAAATCGTTGTAAATTCATTACTGTGTTTCTTTGTCCACTTCAAAAAATGAATTATTTTTCAGACCTCCTATAAAATTGAATTTCATAGATCATATTGTTGGTAACCAGCCTGATATGGAACCTGTTACAAAATGGTAAATATGTTTCAAGCATGGTAAAAATTTTAAAACTAATTATTGAAATTTGTTATGATTTTTAATTTAATTATTACAATTTGTACTAATAAATAGATAATAAATATTGCCTGATGATTTTTGTAGGTACGAAAAGTGTTTGCAGTTTCATCGGTTCTGGTCAGTAGACGACACTCAGTTGCATACCGAATTTTCAGCTTTGAGATCTGTTGTAATGACAAATTACGAGGAAACGGTTAAGGTGCCCATCAACGAACCTGCACCAGGGAAAAAGAAATCACAGATTCAAGAATTCGTTGAATATTACGGTGGCGCTGGAGTTCAACATATTGCTTTAAACACTGACGATATTATTAAAACGGTAAGATTATTTTTATTTTAATTTCTTTTGTAGTTTGAATTTCCAAGATTAATAAAAAAAGCTGTCTTTCAACTTTTTAGATCACAAATTTGCGAGCGAGGGGAATGGAATTTCTCAGTGTGCCTGATATTTATTATGATAAACTCAGGGACCGCCTGAAATTGAGTGGTGTAAAAATCAGTGAGGATTTGAACGCTTTGCAAAAACTCAAAATATTGATTGATTACGATGAGAATGGATATTTGTTACAAATCTTCACCAAGAATATGCAAGACAGGCCAACGTTATTTATCGAAGTCATTCAGAGACACAATCACAATGTAACTTTTGTTATTCAAAATTCATAATTGTATATCGCAATTTAACATTTTTAATATCAATATTTTCATCGATAAACATTTTCATTTTTCAGGGTTTTGGCGCTGGCAACTTCCAAGCACTTTTCGAAGCCCTTGAGACAGATCAGGCAGAACGAGGAAACTTGTAATTGAAAAAAAAATGAAATCCAACTGTATGATGATTTCTATATTGATGATTAATATAAAGATAATTGATTGAAGACATTTGTGGTATAATTATTATTAAACTATATTTATTCATTTTAAACATTATGTTGGTTTCAGCACAATTTTACTGTTGTATAAAAATTTGTATTTGCAAGAATGACAAAACACTTTGAGGCAAAAGAAAACATTTAGTTTCATATCTTTGTTATAAAAAAAGTTCATTTGGTTATTCATTTTTTTTGTTCAAATTTTGTAACCTTCTCTTCAGTTAATATTCAAAATCGAAACATTATTTTAAAACAAAAGTTCAGGCGGTGTTGTGAATGCCCAATCTGAAGATGTCGTGTTGGACGTAGAACGTGGCTCCCATTGGTTTCAGCACGAAGATTTGCGAGAAAGCATGTGGTGGATCATCATCGCACTAAAATGCAAGATTTGTTTGTTAATAATAAGTTCTTATTACATATATCCTAATTATTTAATTTAAATTATAAATAAGTAAAATGTGGCAGTTTCGATATTTTGTGTGCTTTTTCACATGTAGCAAAAATATTTCTTTGATTCAGAATATAAATTAACAGAATTTCTGTTATTTTTTAAAAAAAGTTGAAGTTAAACTTAATTTTTTATTTTCTTTAGTTTGATTGTTGACATTTTTTTCAAAGAGAAAAACGAACAGGTTGTTATTTATTTTTATTAAATGTTTTATTTATTTACTTATTTTATTGAAATATGACCTTGTGTTATTGCAAAGTCAAACTAAACTAAAATGCAAACAGTTTTGTTCGCTATCAAAATTGCAATTTTTATTTGAATATCTTGGCGATTTAGATGGCACTGCAGCGCCATCTATAAAATGATTCAAAATAGCATTCCTAAAAGTTATCAATAATAGTGTTTCCTTAACCATTTTACAAAATTTATTTTTATTACATTGCAAAACGTTAACCAAAAACATTAGATAAATTGAATTCCCGCCATGTTCAAAAACTCGACACCGTGACGTCATCGAAACCAACGGCTCGCGGCGACGCTCGCGTCAGTTCGCCACGGACCACCGCAGGAGTCAGATGCCTAATGCCCACAACTTCCAATTTGCTAGTTTTTTAGAGTAAACGCCACCTAAACTTTGTCATATTGTAAGAGCATTTTTATTTCAATATATTTAAAAATATTACAACATTAAATTCAATTGATGCGTCATTTTTGGCAAAAAAAGGTTATGCAAAATTGAGTAATGCAAATCTGAAATAATGAAAATCGTACTTGAACTCATGAGATTGAACTTAATTTAATAAAGTGACAAGATCAAATTTGCGATTTGATTGAGAATATTCGGGTTTTAACATGATGAAAAATGTACATCTTTGGAGGGAAAAAGGGAGGGCGGGGAGAGCAATATGGCGGCCGTTGTTGGCAACGATCAACAGCGTCCCTCACTCAAATCCGTTTTCATCTGGGAAATCATCAGCTAATATTCAAAATGTCTTAAACATTTTTCATCGGGAATCAATTCTGAATACTACTGTATATATATTTTTTACTAGATAATTGAGTCGTAATTTGAAAAACGAAAATTGCCAAATTGTGTTTGACGTCGCGTCCCTCGCAAATTGTAATATGACATCAAATAGTTTCTCCCACTCTTCGCGTCGTATTTCCAGGAAATGGCTTTTCCAAAACACGATCAACAAGCGAGACCTCTTTTTTAAAGCTTTCGTAAAGTATTATGTAAATCATTAAAAACAACGAATGATTTTACAGGATAAAAGGGGTTGCCAGCCACATCGCCGCCATATTGATTGGCGTTATGTCTCATGTTGATCATATTTGATTGTTTAGCTTGAATTTTTAGTTAATATTCGTAAATGGTTCAACATTTTTGATCGGATATTATTACTAAACAATGGGTATTATTACTAAACATTAACTATTATCGAAAAACTAAGCAACAGCTCAAAAAAGAAAAAAAATGAGATAGAAAATTGCCAAGTCGCGTTTGGCGTTGCGAAGTGGGGGTTTTTTCAAGTCAATTATTTTTAGTATTCATGTTTCTTTATTGGTGATGGGAAGGCTTATGATTTCACGTGGTGGTCAATAGGAAACGCGAGTGCCATATTTCCGAATGCGTTTCAGCATTTATATCGCGAATGTAATCGAAATTCATCCGTAAAAGTAGTGTCGGGGTGATCGCGAGTGCGCGCCAATGATGAAGTCTACTCATTCTCTCTCTCTCTCTTACTCATTGCCGCTTTGCAGTCTGCGCTTGCTGGGAATTAATTGTAAGTAATTTTCTATATTTTTTAATCATAACATCAAACAATTTTTGCCACACATGAAAACGCATTTTTACTGTTACTAAAAAAATCTAATAAAAAATTACTTCAATTTTTTATTATGAAATTAAATACATAAATAAAATAAAATGACCTATTTTATTATGATTGTTGTGATCTAAATTGCTTTTTTCGGATCTGAAATTGCATTTTGCATTTCAGATCTGAAATAATTAACCAAAAAATTAGTCAGAAAAATTTGTCTTGCTGGATGAACGCTGGATATGAATATAAAATAAACAACAAGAAAAAGGTAAAATTAAAAATCTAGATTTCTTTTTGGTGTTAGGGTTCCACTTTTCACTTGCACTAGTCATTTAATTCAACAAAATATTCCTTGTTTTTCCGACTTTACGTATTATTAAACAATACAAGCACTGAATCTTTTCATATTATTTACATCTCAATTCTGTTTCTTTACATGTAATTTCCATTTGACAGTATGTTCGTCTCTTTTGGTTGCTTTTTAGAAATAAATTTTTATTTGTTAGAGGCGCTGTTAGCGCCACCTACTGAATTTGTATTCCTAGACTATATTAGAAAACTGTTTTACATATTCCAACCATTAAGAAGCAATTACCTACAAACATTTTGCAAATAAAAATTAAAAATAATAAAATAATAACAAAACACGGTTAATTTTGAATTGAAAATTTTTTGAAGTTGGAGTGCTTTTAATTTTGGACATTTTTGTTGTTTATTCAATTTGCCAATCAATCAATATTGATAATATCAATCATATGAATTACTATTCAATTTGAAATAAGTCTAATGTCATATAGTTTTGTTAAAAGTTTTGTTAAAATGACAACTTGGAGTGATTCATTTGGAAAATGGATGCTACCCTGCATCTGTGGCGAATTAATAGTTCTTCAACATTTATGTGAACAAACAGATTTGACATGCAATAAGACTTGAAAGCAAGCATTGTTTACATGTAAAATACATGCAATTAACAACCACTGTTTATAAAAGTTGGTTGGTTTGTTTTTTAATGTCAATGAAAAACTGATACTCAAATCTATTCATTGAACACTAGAACTGCGGTATAAAAATTGAAATAGGTAAACAAAAAACATTTATGAACGTATAATATTAGAAACATTGAATGTTTATAAGAGCTGAAATATGAATAGAAGATCGCGTCCGAAAAGTAAGAATATACATACAGCTTTAACAAATGTAAAAAATCTTATTACTGCAAATTTTGAAAACTAATTTTTACTACCTAAATTTTTTAAGAAAGAACAGTGTAAAGAATGATAAGTGCGATTATATTAGCGAGGGAAAAATATAAAATGCATAATGCAATAAGCATACGTTAAAAATATGTTTAAATAATACATAGTATAAAAGCCAAAAGGGGATAAATCGCAAGGGATTGTTTATGTTTACCACGGCAGAGTCGTCTGCATCCGTTGATACCTAAACGGTGTCGTGCAACGCGAGTCGGAAGATGTCGTGCTGTACGAAAAAGCTGCTACCGATTGGCTTCAAGACAAACGTCTGGATGTACGCATGAGGCTGATCCTCGTCGGTCTGCCATCAACCATCAACAATCATCTTCTCAGTTTTATTTTCTCATTGTCCACGTGCAGGTGGTTATACAGATTAAATGATGAACTCTAGTACGTTATCTTCCAACGGCAGCACAAAAAATCATAAGCATTTTCGAGAGAGACGCGTTTTGCCATTTCATTTCTTTTTTCATCAACTAATCTAAAATTTCGCATATGTCATCCTAATATCCAACGTTCAATTTTGACATCTCTCTTATTATTTCTCTCTCTCTTCTCTCGTTAATCGAATTTGACTTTTTTCTTTATTTCTTTTGATTTAATGAAATTGATGAATGATTTTTGTTCTTACCTGTAGTCTACCAAGGACATTTATTAAAACTCCACCATCATACATTGGTTGAGAATCTATTTCTGTTATTATTCGGTTAATCTTTTGAAAACTTAAACCCTGAAAAAGAAAGATAAAAACCGATGATGAATATGAAATGTTGCGATACAATTTGTTTGTTACAAGTTACCAACAATTGACTGGTAATTGTGAAATAGTCATTAAGAAATCAATGAGAAGTGTTTGCAAAATAATCATAACCTCTACTCACATTGAGTTTTTCCATAATTTTAAGAGCACCCTGGATTTGAAATCCTTCAAAAGTCATGAATGATTCAGCCTGTATTTAAAGTATAACATCAATGAACAAAATCAAGGTCAAGTCATTTCTCAAATATAATTCATCAATGTTCTTATAATATACTCACACTGTACATGTTCATTAAATTTGGCCTCTGACTCGGATCATCGAACATGAGGTAATACTGGTGCACGAAGCTTTTGCCAATGTCCACATATGACGGATTCAACGCCATTGTCGCGTTATTGTTAACGCACGTGTTTGTCGGTGAAATTTTAATGTTTGATGCCAGCGGCACAAATTTGTCGTCCGATTCCAACCACCGTGAACACGATCGGTTATATTATTGCGCGCGCGGCCCTACGACAAGTAAAACAGACGGTCGACTTGGCCGAATTTTTTCACCTACAATGACGCCCTCTTGACATTGTCATTGCGAACTAGGTTTTCATCATTACCTATGACGTAGTTTTTGCAACATAATTTTTTCAGATGAAAATAAATAAAATTTTTAAATAATAGTTATTCTTTAAATAAAATTTTAGATGAATTTTCTAAGAGAGTAAAATGATTACAATTTGAGCCACACGATAAAATTCAGAATTGTCAGAAACTTCAGAAACTTTAAATAAAATGGAAGTTTATGTTTTCTCAAACAAGTTTATTTAAACTTGTTTATTAATTCTTGTAAATTAGAATTAAAATTTGAAAATTTTTTGAAAGTTGAAACATATTTTTTTTTTTATACAAAAAAATGTTCTGTTTTCGCTTATGGTCTAGGCAGAGGTTTGGAGAATTAAAAGATTAATGATCATGCTTGCAAAATTTATTTTTGACAATTCAATTGGACAAATGCACTCTTATGACAAAATTTGTAATAAATAAAAAACGAGAAATGTATAAACGGGAATGCAATACTGGAATGAAACGAAGCAAGCAATTCAATATTGGACAGGCTGGAGTGGGAACAATTTAGTATTCCTCAGCGCCCTCCCCTTCGCCCTCAGTAGAGTCCATGCCGACCTCCTCGTAGTCCTTTTCGAGCGCGGCCAAGTCCTCGCGAGCCTCGGAGAACTCTCCTTCCTCCATACCCTCGCCCACGTACCAGTGGACAAAAGCACGTTTGGCATACATAAGATCAAACTTATGATCCAAGCGAGCCCAAGCCTCTGCGATCGCAGTGGTATTGGACAACATGCAAACGGCACGTTGCACCTTGGCGAGGTCGCCTCCGGGCACCACGGTCGGGGGCTGGTAGTTGATGCCAACCTTGAACCCAGTGGGACACCAGTCGACGAACTGGATGGTTCTTTTGGTCTTGATGGTCGCGATGGCTGCGTTCACGTCTTTTGGAACGACATCTCCTCGGTAGAGCATGCAGCAGGCCATGTATTTGCCGTGTCTGGGGTCGCATTTCACCATCTGGTTTGCGGGCTCGAAGCAAGCGTTTGTAATCTCGGCAACGGACAGCTGCTCGTGGTACGCCTTTTCTGCTGAGATAACCGGGGCGTAGGTGACGAGAGGGAAGTGGATACGCGGGTAGGGCACCAAGTTGGTCTGGAACTCGGTGAGATCGACGTTCAAGGCGCCATCGAATCTTAAGGAGGCTGTTATTGACGAGACGATCTGGCCAATGAGACGGTTGAGGTTGGTGTAGGTCGGTCGCTCGATGTCCAAGTTGCGTCTGCAGATGTCGTAGATGGCCTCGTTGTCAACCATGAAGGCACAGTCAGAGTGTTCGAGGGTTGTGTGGGTGGTAAGGATCGAGTTGTAAGGTTCAACCACCGCGGTCGACACCTGGGGCGCTGGGTAGATGGCGAACTCGAGCTTCGACTTCTTGCCGTAGTCGACGGAGAGGCGCTCCATCAACAGCGAGGTGAAACCCGAACCAGTGCCTCCGCCGAAGGAGTGGAAGATCAGGAAACCCTGCAATCCGGTGCACTGATCGGCGAGCTTGCGAATTCGGTCCAGAACCAGGTCGACGATTTCCTTGCCGATGGTGTAGTGACCGCGGGCATAGTTGTTTGCCGCGTCCTCTTTGCCGGTGATCAGTTGCTCTGGGTGGAACAGTTGTCTGTACGTGCCAGTACGAACCTCGTCTGAAAGATAAAATTTTAGTATTATATTTATATTCAGTACAAAAAAATTGCAACTTTCGGAGATGATGTAGAAGGGTGAGGTTGTTTATTTACCAACTACTGTAGGCTCCAAGTCAATGAATACAGCACGTGGCACGTGCTTTCCAGCTCCAGTCTCACTGAAGAAGGTATTGAAACTGTCGTCACCACCTCCGATGGACTTGTCGGATGGCATCTGACCGTCCGGTTGGATTCCATGCTCAAGGCAATACAGTTCCCAACAGGCGTTACCGATCTGGACTCCAGCTTGTCCAACATGAATTGAGATACATTCACGCTGAAAATAAAACAAATCGGTTATAAATAATTGTATTAGACAAAATTTTTTTTTTCATTTTTAAGATACGTTTTATTGATTTCAAAATGTCATGTTTCATTCTTTTCTAACTTTTTGAGTTACTTTAGCTTTTCAATTATTTTTTATGAGGTTGAAAGTTAACTAATTTAATTTTTAACTAAAAAAAATAAATGAATAAAGGACAACAATAACTTGATAATTTAAGTTCATTTTTTTTGGAACGAAAATTGGCTTTAAAACTGTTTTAAATTTCTAATCAATAAGAAACAGGAAGTAATCACAGTTAAATTGTTTTCATTTGTTTTCAATTGTGAGGTTGGACGGAATTATAATTATTTGCGTGTATGATATCATATTATGCGAATCGATGAATCATACAGGGTGGAGCCGGCCGGTACGAAATGGGACAAAATGGCGGTGGCAAGGAGACCTGTTATTTTTATTAATCAAAATCAATTCAACAATCAGCTTGTATCAATTTGTTTCACAATTTCGTTGAAAAAACAAACAAACAAAAGGAAATCTGATCTAAAAAAAAATAACTGACAGCCGTAATTGGAACGTCAGAGATTAAGAAGAACCTCTTTTCTCGATTGTATGTCAATTTTTCAGTTGAAGTTGGAATGATTTTATTGAATCGGATTGGTACTCACCATGATTGTTGATTGGGTGTTTTTACTTTCGTCAAAGTAAAAAAGATAGTTTTTCAGTTGAAAAAGTCGACGGAAGCTGTTATGTTGCTTCGACCAACAGATTATCTTTCAACCTGACACGCTTGACGACCCAACTGCGAAGTGCGCGAAAGCGGCGGCGCGCGAGTATTTATATGCCGATACCGTCTTGACGACGCTGGGCGACGCGACAGCGGTTGTTTTTTGATTGGCTTATTGGGTTCCGCAATATGTCATCAGGATTCTCACTCACAATTGATTTTGAACTTTGGTATAATAATTTATTATTTATAATCCGGTCACTAATAATAATTTGTAGCTGTCAGTTTCTGTATCAATGATGTTTTGCATTATGAAGAATGGGGGGGGGGGGATTTTATTACAAATTTCGCAACTTCTTAGAAAATGAAGAAACAATTGAAGCTCGAAGTGTAGTAACTTCAAAATTACTAAACAAATAAATTCATAAAAAATTGAGAACAATTTTTGTTTCGATATAAATGGAATTTCATCTATCCAATACTACTCCATTTCATTCAAGGAAAACTCCTTTATGCGACAAAAAACAATCCAATTGTTGATATTGAAGTTTTTACGGAACAAATAAACAAACATGATTTTTGAATGGGTTTTCAGTATATATTATAATAAGAATTAAATACACATAAAATATAATAAAACAGAAAAAATTAATCATGAAAACATAAATTAGTAGGGTCAACGGGGATAATTGTGATATCGGAATAATTTGTGACAGGTTAATTATTATTAACAAAATACCAAAAAATATCTTACATCAAAAGAGAATATTGCTCTCCCGTATATTCCACAAACAATACTGATGAACTTTGAACTTAAATTATTAAAAAATTGTTATTATTTTTTCAATTTCTATTCAACACACGACACAAATCTTTGTTTTTAAAGTTTTGAGCGTTCCATTTAAAGTTGAAAAATGCATATATTTTTATGACTTCAATGAGACATTTTACTTAGTTACAATCTGTAAAACTTGACCCACCATTCAAAAATATTTTCAAAGTAATGCTTTATGTAAAAAATGAAATCACAACTGCCCCATACCATTTGTAAAGTACGGGATAACTGTGATGCTTTAGTACCTGTAATGGGCTATTTTTATTAATATGCTATATATCAGTTTATATACGTCTATGTGACAGAATTTTGAAAGTTATAATAAACTATTACATAAAAATTAATAAATATAGCGTAGCATAGTTTTTGTGAATAATATTTTATAATCTTAATACATTATGCTATTTGTCATAATAATCTGCGGAACAATTTTGTATGTATGTTTATGATATTATCTAGGTAAAGGGTTTATTGTATTTCCTAAGATCAACCATAAAAAATGTTGACAAAAACAATTATCCATTAAATCACAATTACCCCACTTAGAGTCACAATTTACCCCGGTATATGGGGTGATTGTGAAAATTTAGGTAGGTTATGAAACTAAATTGTATTTTTTGTCACGTAATAATTTATCGATTTTCAACTTCATTTTTTCATTTAATAGGCTTCGACAACTTATTAAAAAGCTAATTATTATTTACATATATTATTATTTATAAAAGTAACATGAAGTTGAAAAACAACTTTTCATTTTTGTGTCACAATACCCCGGTTGATCCTATAAACTTTCGGTGTTAACGTACTGCAAAAAATATGGAGGTCATTTTTTACCAAAATTTAAGGAATACATTTGACATTTCCTCTGACATCTAATGTCAGATGTTTAAATTGATAGATTATCTTATATTAAGATATTTTATGACAGAAGTTGAAAAATTGAATTCAAATTATCCATCAAAGGCGGAAATAATTTAAGTCAAATAGTTGATACTCCCAAATATAGAAAACTGATAAAAAATTAAAATGTGCAGAAAAATTAAAACGTACAGTGATTGAACGGAAAAACCACTTTGTTCTAATAATAAAGTGGGTATAACATCAAAATCTATGTACAAACTGAATCTCATTATTATTTATAAATTAATTAAGTATATGAAAGAAAAATGATAAAACAAAATAATGTTCATTTAGTTGAGCTTTAAATAAAAATTTGGGATTTTGAATGAAAGATTGAAAATTAGTAGAAGTTAACCACTTTTTATTATTTACTATAAGATATACATTACTTGACAAACAATTATACAGACGTATTATAATTAATGACTGTCTTGTAGTATTTTCATTTGCTTTATTTACAGTGACAAAATGTTGATCATCACCTCTATTATTTATTTTTGTTTTGTATTTACAAATAGTTTTTCATTCATATCTCGACGCATTATAATACAAACATGATTTACATATGAATATTTATAACTGGTATGCATGCATGTCGTTTTATTTTTTTTTAAATATACCGGAGACTTTCACACGTAATCTTCATTTGTCTCACTACAAACAATAGTTTACTAATTTTTATACAAATTGCGAGAAAAACGTTATTTCACATTCAAGATTTGTTTTGCAGACTCATTGTCGATCGTAATTCGCAGCAATTTTTTTTGTAACAAACTCACTTTTTTCTGTAGAATGTAAAGTTATATTATTCCTTAAAATGCTTCTTATTTGTTACAAACAATTTTACATTTTCTAATCTAGAAAATGTGCACACATTTAATAATAATAAAATGGAGAAATATTTTACAACATTTATTCAAATTAAAGTTTTATTACAACTCGTTACTTTGGCAAAACGCAATTTTTCAGTCTTTATTTCATTCAATGTAAAGTAATTTAAAAGTCACGCCAACTTTCACAGTTTAAGTATATTTTTTTTGTTAAGTGGTACAAGGGTTTTATAAAAAAAACTGTGTAAAAAGGTCTTACCGCAGCTCTAAATTGTAATCCGGGTATAAATACATCAATTTATTTTTATACATCGACAATGAATCGGCATGAGTTGGAGACGAATTTAGGTTCGTAGAAAGAAAAATTATTCCCATGGTGTGTGACTTTCATTGGAATTTGGCTCGTAAAATTGGCGGGTGAAGTTTTCGAACCAGTTGCAACTTGGACATGGGACTGCCTTATATTTCCCCAGGGACCGGGAGGAAAGCTAAGATAAAGAAGGATACAGTCGATGGAGGCAAAAATCACAAGCGAAAGAAAATGTGACGAAAAGAAAAAGACAAAAAAACACGAGCTCAGAGATTTGTTTTCTATTTTTGTTTTCTTCTAAAAAAATTCTTCACAGAATTACCATCAAGTTCCATGTTGGTTGTTCACTCGCACATTCTTTGTCATCAGTGACAAAGAAAATGGAATAAGATACTGGTAATATTTACTCGAAATTCGTTATGACAAAATGGATCTTAGCGGATTGTCTGGCTCAGTTGAAGGATTGAAATGAAAATTACAAAGGCGTCGTTGAAAAGTTGTGTCTCACGTCGAACGGTTGAACTGATATTCCGATTTTTCTTCCCCGCGTTTCAAGTATTGGACGAAAACCAATGCGTAAAGTGTCACGCCAAAGAAATGTCGAAGGATATGAATACTAAAACGTACCCGCGTGAAAAAATGATCCGTTTCGCACGAATATACTTTCCAAAATGTCACCGAGAGATTCTCTCCTTTAGGAAAGCGCCTCTATGAATACGTACTACGTATTTATGATTTATGTAAAACGTTTGCCCCCCTCATCTTACACGTTATGATATGTCCAAAAAGAAAATGATGCCTTACACTTATGAAATACGACTTTGTTGCGCAATTGTTTTTTTCTTTTTTTTTTGAAAAACTGTCTCTCAGATGTGCTTTTTTGAGAGTTAACCGAGACAGGTTGGTGTGAAAGTTTTACCATCCACCTCATGTTCAGAGGGTCAGGGGTTCAAATCCCCTTCGACCGACCACTTAGAAAAAGTGTTTTAGTGTACTGACATAAAAAAACGTGTCTCAAAAGTATGTATAAATAAATGTTGAAAGGGCCGGATTTCCCTCTGCATACCATTGGATGGTGAAAGCAGTCACAACGTGAATTTGTGAATCTGAATTTATTTTGAGAGTTGACTTTGACCTCTGACGTTGACAGCGAGCAAATTTACATCATGGGGACACACAATTAAGAGATGTTCTACAAAATTGACTAAGAACATTGATCGGGACTCGGGTGTCCCGGTTTGAGTTTGAACTTTTAGCGATTGTCGCGTGCGTCCCAATCGAAATGTTTCAGAGACGACGCGACAAAAAATCAAACAAGACAGGGTTGGATCGATATTTTACATCACGCTTATAAGAAATTGTCACAAACATGTGGTATGTATATATGTATATCGAATACAACGCTATATAAAAATTTGTTTATCTTATGATGTAATAATTCTATCTAGGCAAATTCATAGAAACATTACGGAGCGCAGGGACGTGGCGAAAAAGTTCGCATCTCGTATATGACGTCGTTTAATTACAACGTTGCGTTACAATGATAGATAAAAGAAAAAGAAAGATCGTATAAAATTATTCAAAAGACAGTCGAGATTACGGACGGGAGATTTCAGTTTGGATTATCGATAATCAATAATTTTGATTGAAAATAAATGTTTTGAAAGGAATGATTTTATTTTTGATCATCGTTGCAATTGTTTATTTGTCAATATTTGTTAATAGTTCAATTCCATTTAAATAAAATTGCTAAAAAACAGATTAACTAATAAAAAATAATTTAACATACGAAATAACGAAACGTTCAAATTTTAATAAATTTACAAAAAAATGAAAAAGAACTAATAGTACAAAATTAGACAGATTTTCATTACAAACTAAAACAAAATAAATATGAAGTAACTAAACAATTAAAACTAAAATTCATTTAATTATTAGATTCAACAACAAGTCTCATATTTAATACAATAATTTTATAATATTATTTTGTGTTTGTTTTTTGTAGTTTTTTTTTAAATGTAAATCACTGTCGTAGATTAATAAATTATTTGCGATCAATAAATAGACATTGATTTTTATAAACAAAGTGCGATTAATCGATTGTCTGATTTTCGATAATTTCCAAACAATCACCCACCCGGAGATGCTTAGGATAGCAATACGTGCCGAAAAAACATTCATATAAAAGAATCACCATCGAGATGTACGTCGTAGTTATAAAATATAGTCTTTACAAATTGTTTATACTTTTTTTGATTATTCTTTGCGATTCAATGTACGATGAGATTCACATGATGGGATTTTTATATAATAAAATAATTCATTACAAGCCATCCAGAATAATTTATAAAAAGATAAATATTGTTTCAAGAATAAAACAATGACATCATTTTTTTTTATCATGAGCTATACCGTCACTTCTTTCGATACAACAAAAAATGAGATTCGTCGACAAAAATATATTTTATCATCTCATATATGAAAAGCGATCGGCATTCGCCAGCGCCTCGTTTCCACCTACCTCTAACAAGATTTTGCGAGCGTACGTGACATTGAAAAATCATCAATAATACATTGGATCGCAGAGTACAAGTTTCTCCTTCCGTAACAAAATGTATGTAAACTGTTCGTTCCTTCTCGGTGAGACATGATCCCTTCCCTTGCGAAAGGGGATGGACACGTTCTAACTACGCGAAAGAGTTTTGGTTTGCTCTGATGCCGTGCCGTTAAGGCGATTTACATCTCCGTATTGTCCTCTGCTTCTTCGTCTACCTCCGGCAAAGTGTAGACCGCCGAGATTGGTACCAGGTGCTCGTCCAATTTGATAATAGGTTTGCAGTCTCTGGTTACGTCCACCTGGTTATATGAATCCTTGAGTATATTAATTTCGTTTTCGTGAGCAAAGATATTGGACGGCGAATCGCTGCACAGACTCTCCTCCGTGACGTTTCTGTGATAAAGCGTGCTAGACGGAAATTGTCACGAAGCAAGGGCGAACGGGTCGGTTGTCAACTCGTCGACGCTCGGGCTGGACTTGACTGTATCGTGTTTGTCGCCGTGGTGACTCAATCGGTGAACTATCTCGTCCTGGACGATGTTGAAGCACATGGCAGTCAGAGCCATGCCAGACATTATGTAACAGGAACAAAACCACACTGTCACGTCGCGAGAATCGTTCAGGTTGTAGTGTGGATAGGAACCTGGTACCATATCACCGAACCCAATGGTGCTCAGGCTCATGAAGCAGAAGTAACTCGCATCTGAAAGATGTATTTTATATTCAATCACTGCATCATAAAAGTACCAACTATCCGATAGAATAGTTTTACATGAAATCATCTGGATATTCATAATTAGAATTCAAGTTTCATATATGCTAAAATATATACCATATATTTTAGGTGTACTTTAAATGTTAACATATACGCTATATTTGTGTGCTATATAGAGGATTATATGCCATATACGAGACTATTATATTCACCTATATAGAACCATATATGAATGTCATTGTTGTACTTAAGGTTCATATATAGAATTTTGGATGTTATATTAACATAGAAATGTCATAATTTACGATATTTGTTTTTAAAGAGATGTTTTATATATAGGACTATATATTGAACTACATATAACAAATATGAACCATAAATGTATCCACCCATGATATAAAAAAATAAAAAAATGTGATTCGTGTGTGCTAATCAAGAACAGTAAATGTTTAAAAGTGATATATGGTGTACACACCTATGAGTGTCCAGTTTTCCAATTTGTGCAAAACAAAAGCACCGGCGACAATGTAACATAACATGGCTCCTAGGCAGATGCTGATGGGCGCGAGAATAGTAACATTTGGTCTATCGCCGGAACCCAAGCTGGATACTTCATCCTTCGGACTTGACTTTATCTCCACCGAGCTTGGAAACGTTGACGCATTAGCCCGCACGTAAAAAGGCTCCTGCAGTTGCATTTGCTGCTGTTGTTGGGCGAGCTCCTCCTGCTGTCTCTTCTTTTTCATGCGCCGTTCCTTTTCCTGCGAACGTGACAAATGTAATTTCAGTTTGAAAATTCGTCACGAGACGTTTTCATGAATATTACGAATAGCGCGAGTTAATTTTGCAAATGGCCTATATACAAGATGTAACGGAAATTGTATTATACCTCAATCAAGTAATTGCGAATGTTGATCATATTCATTCGCTTTGTAAGGATGTTAATTTGTTTGATTACAACAAATTGAAAAGGTATAGTCAGATCAAGGAAGGAGAGAGAAAGAGATCTGATGAATGTAATAAAAATATTGAAAAATGTTTTTGTTCTGGTGCATTCGTTGGATCAGAGTTAGCTCAGTGTCTTATCAACTGAACTTTGATGGCGTTTCTCAAGTCTCGGATCAGATTATAATCAAAGTTTAGCACCGGGAAGATATCTAACAGGCTCAGATATTCGGATCCAAGTTAAAGGGGATGAAAAATTTTCGAGGGTGTGATTAAGTTTCAATGTCTGCTTGATTTAAACTGATCCGAATAAGTTTGGTAAGATTTTATCTGTGAGTTTTGACAAACTTCCTTTTGAATATGGACACTTAGGAATATCAAATTGACTGGTGATGAAATTTTATCAAGGTTGTAATTTTAAGATTACTACTCCCATCAAAAATAAAACAAGATTAACGAAATTGTCGTTGCACCCAACACTTAAGTAAAATTATTTATCTTTGCAACATTTTTCAATGCACTTTAAATTTAGAATGTCAAAGGAAAAATAAAAATAAAAAAAAGAACGATTTGTCTTCGTTACATCCGCAATAATTCTCAGGGCTCTTTGTTCGAGAGAAAATCTAGCCAATTCGTTTGCGTTTGCCAGTGAAAGTTGTTTTATGCGTCGTAATGGTTTGTTTTTGTCGGTTAACCCGCAGCTTGATAAATAATTCAATTAATTAGATCGTAGATTGGCCCCCAGGCCGCAAGAAACGTTCGAATTAATCTAGTGAAAAGAAGTGAAAATCTTCACCTGCATTCGCCTTTCATCGTAGCAGCAATATCCGCAGTTCGAACAGAGACAGCAGCAAAGAGCTCGCGTAAAAACGCCCCGAGCACACCGGGACAACAAACCCCCGGCACTTGACAAATAAACCAAAGTCAAAGGAATCCCAAGACTGGCGTAGCCCATCGTTGCGACCTTGCCCCAGGGAGTTCTTGGCGCGATACTTCCATATCCTGCAAAAATGGCTCACTTTAATAAATCCCCGACAAACATAATTACATGAAGAAGAAACAATTTTTTTCTCATTTTCTTTTAACTCTCTTTTTCCCTTTTTTCAATTTGTTTTCTCTCTTGGGTGTATTGATTGGACGGCGACCAATTTTCCTTCTGTCTTTTTTTTAGCAATATCAAATAATCCTGTGGACAAAGATAGAGACTATGCTTTGCATTGCCATCTTCAGAAATTGTTCAATAATATAACTATTATGAGATAAATAAATATTTTTAGAATTATTTTTTTATGTCGTGATAGGAAATTTTGTATTTTAAATATATAGTTGAAGTGATTGGAAGGTTTACAGAGTCGTCCATACGAGTTTATTCAAAAGTAAGTCAGACTGGCTAGAGGTCAGACTTGACACGTAGAAAAGCATTTAGCCAAAATACAGGAATTTTCTTCTAAGCTCTTTATTGCACAAAGTCTCCTCTCATAGAGGGCTTAACGGATTTTAATATATTAAGAGTATTAACGTAACTAAGTGCGCCATACGGATTTTATGCATTGAAAGGTTTTAGCGTAACTGAGTCCGAATTACGAGTATCAACGGAACCGAGAGTAATGAGCGTATATTGACAGAATTAATTTACCGTCAATGAACTTCGAGAGCAATGCACTGCCCGCTATAATAAATCACAAGTCGTGTGTGAAAGATGTAGAATTTCTTAAACAGCAGACGTTCATTCATATTTTTCTATTTTTTTTAAAAAACAGTTTTTATAATTATTTGAATCTTATGAGTGAAATAATACCTAAAAAATGTTTAAGGCAAAGAAAAAAAGTGATAGAATGCGTTGAAATTTTACTCAAAATGGTATGGCATTGATTGATAATAAAATTTGTTTAAAAATAAAGCTATTGAAATAATTTCAAGTGAAATTTATGTAGACAACACGAGTATTCAAATGTAGATATAATTTTAACTCACGATTTATTTTAACGGAAACGGTTTATTTTACGAGGCAATAAACAATTCCATGATATAATATAATGGACACGATAACTTGAATACATATTTTCATGTCTCCGGGGCAATTTTATTCTAGAATGAATAATTTTTTTCATTAAATGTATAAAAGACCTCGATGATACGAGTCAAATAACCGATCTAAAATGTTAGTTGCGATAAAAAGTAAAAAAACAAGATTGAATTCACAGTCGATAAGTAATTTGAAATGTTTCATCACAAACTGTTTTGTAAATATTTTTTTTATATTCGTATGTTAATTTGCAATTTACAAGATTTGCGCGCATATCTTTGCAGCTAACTTGGCCCATTGCTATCGGCGAATATCATCCGGCTCGTTTGGTTGTCGCTTTGCGTTGAACACATGCTCCATTGAACGTCGCGATTCAGCTTTCGACAGTGAAATAAAATGAAATTGAAAATTGAAAGATCGCATGTTTTTTATGTCTCGCGCACAAACTGAGAGATTGTTGAGTTGAACACTGATATCGCGGGAGTTAATCTGTAATGTTGGTGGCGCGAGGATGATAAGAACGAAATGTGTCAATCTTATGAGAAGCAAAAGAGGCGACCGCAGTTGTGCACCAACGATAACGCTGCCGTGATTTTCAGCCCGTTATATATACTTTAGACGAGAAATAGCGCGGTTTCCCCCGGGACGTTATTTTTCGCTCAATCTCATTCACCGAGAAACGCAGAGAAGAAAAATTCAAATTATTAAGATGCAAAATTTGCCTTCCAGTCAAAAATACAACTTTTTAAAGTTCAGTTCAGATTTAGAAACCACATACATTTTTATTTTCAATTTTGTGAAATAAAAAAAATTTTTTTTTAATTAATAAATGTTTCAGACCCAATAGAGCAAGTTCAATAGAAATTAATTTATGTTACGTAATCGATGGTACGGATATTTGAATTGGCGATAAATGTAAAAAGAAGATTCGCCGTCGAGAGATCTCCAAAAAAATCGGTCGACAGAAAAAAAACATCAATACCTGGGGTATAGTCCAGGTTAAAAGGGATAAGAATAATGGAAAGAGGAAACTTATTGAGCTTTCAAAAGATCTGAGCGAGATCACTAGTCTGCCGTGAGAATGGGCTATCAATATACCTAGAATTATCTTCTTTGGATTATGTCTCCGGACAATGATTCGATTAGAGTATTGTCAAAAAACAACGATCGTTACAAATGGAAGCCTTATCTTCTAACACTATTGACTCAAACATCTTCACGAGAATCAGAGTCACATCAATATTGACCCAGCTGCAGATTACAAACCTAAAGGCTTTTTGCAGATTAGATTTTTAAATAAAGCATTCGCACGTTAAAAAAACAAACAAACAAATCTAACTAAAAATAGACATTACAAACAAGTTATTATTTATTTATTTTCATTATTTGTTTGTTTTTTTGTGAAAATAAGAGAAATTTAAAATAAATTGTTCATCAGACTGGCACTAGTTAAGTTATTGTTATATATGGTGGCAAAAGACAATAAGGATTATTTATTTTCGCAGGTATGTACGAATGGAGCAAACTGTCTGGAAAACGAGAAAAAATTACTCCAAGGAAATAATAGAGGTCGCGTCATGTAAAGCTGCAGCGCAAGGTCCGATCGTGTGCCACGTTAACAAGCAAATTGTTGAAACGGAAGTTGCTGACGACCGGAACCATATAGCGCGCTTCCCTTCCAGCCCTCGCCCTCGTTGATGGATCGTCAAATTTTCTACTCAAGTTGGTGTTACTTCTTTATCAAAAAAAAAAAAAAATGTTGTCTTCCATAAAACACGCGAGCGATTCCTCATTCATCTTTGCAACTTTCGGCTTGAAACTAAACACAAGAGATGTGATTAATTACGATTTTCTTGCTGATTCCAGCCGGGGTTGCATCGACCTCTTTAATCATTTACCCGATTCGGCAATTTGTGCTTCCTCTACGCTTTTCCATGCTCTTATACAAAAAGGTTAACGCCTCTCGCATGAAAAAACAGAGTTCCGTTGCTTAGTAAACAAATTTGTTTATTTGCAAAACAAAATGAAATCAACAAGTGTCTTAATATAAGATAAACGTCTTAAATTAATACCCTGGTTTCTTGAGTTTAGATTTTTTATAAATACCAAAATGAAAAACGTATCCTTAAATTTAACCCAAGAGATGCAATAATCACTTTTTTAATTATGGAATATTATTTCATAAACTTTCAAGTAATTCAGTTTAAAATTGTATTTTTTATTAGCATTCCAATTTCAAATGTTGAACAAATTTAATTACTACCTTGGTAGTTCCATTGTTATGACACTCGGTTTTGTTACGGTCCATCATCACAGAATCTAAAGAAAAAACGAAAACCAGCGAGGGACATGATAAATATGTTTGCGATGAATTTTTTGTTTGTTAGTCGACGTACACAAGTTGATTCCCGAGTGTTTGGAGACGTGAAATATAATCAGCATACCAGAATGTGCATTGTTTTATGCGAAGGATTCTCGCGCCGGTGTTCATAGGAGCAATTTCCAAGGGCGATTAGGGCGCTCGCTATTTACGACAGTCAACTAGTGAACAGCTCGACATTTAATTAAGTTCTCAAATAATTTGCATAGATGATACCACCGCCGCGGCTTGCTCGCACAATAACATCTCGAAGATGAGTCGCGCACGGTTTACGCAGGTGGATGCACGTGCTACATCGTGTCGGCTTCCAAATATTTCGGCTTTTCTCCCGTGGCGCCGCGGCTCCCCCGCCAAGAGCATACGTGTAAATCCCGGATATCGTCACACTAAGTCTCTCCCCGACTAAAGACACGATGAAATTAATAACGCGCTGTCGTGTAAATATAGAACATAATCAGCAGGGATATTACGATTTTCAACCGAGCTATATTGTCTTCAAAATCTTTCGTCCCAACAAGATGTTTGCATTAGTGCATTCTCAAACGGGGGATTTTATTTCCCTCTTGGCACAAGAGTATTAGGTATTACTGAGCTTTCAGAGAAATTTGCAGGTTTGCAAATTCGATGGGATCGCTTTTTAGAAACATCGTTTGATGTCGTTTTAGATGTGAAATTTTGTAGACTGTATTTCATAGACTGTATTTTTTCATTAAATTGTAAATGTGTATATTTTTTCGAGGCAAAGAAAAATGTGAAATTCATATCAAAGCTCAGAAAAAGAGTGCATATTTTCGTCATGAAAAAACTAATGATTGTGATACAAAAATTCTTAGAGGAAGTATTTTTTCAAAAAAAAAAAAAAAAGAAAAAACAAATTAGTTGAAGCAGTAATAAATTCTTTGGACACAAGATGAAAATTCTTCGTTTAAGAAAATGCATTAAAACACTTTATTCTATTATGTAGCTGGAAACAAAATGAATATTACGTAATGTTACGATGGAATAAAAAAAGATTGAAATTATTATTTTATTAATTATTATTCTGGAATCATGTGAATGGTTAAAATTAAAGTTCATTACTTTCAGAGAATTATACATTTCAGATGTTGTAATTTGGATTTTACAGAACAATTTTCTCCTCTGGTTTTTAAAAATAATTTTTCAAAGTTTTTTCCCCTGCGTGAAACGATAGTCCGTTCGTGAATCTCAATTATACCTCGCCTTCGGGCTATTAAAATTGGTTCTGCGAAGACTTATGACTCCGCGGTCTAGGATCCATTAGACACACACTAGCCGGGGAAATAATTTATATAGCAACATAATGGTATCTTTACTTTGGAAACGAATAAATGCATTTAATATGAGACGCGCGCGAGTTGAAACAGGCAAACGCGGGGCTTGATGTATGGGCCATCGTATTGGTTGCATTGTACGCGGGAGGCGTAAGAACTGGCGTGTCAAGGAAATGTTTTGCCTTCATAAAATATATAAGTTGAACACTGGCTTATGCCGCTGAAGGGCTCGGGCAAAAGATGTTTCTATTTCGTCGGCGGAGAGATGTGAGGGACGGCTCACGGAAAAATGCATAATGGCGCTGATAGGGCGAGCGTCGTAAATCAGCCTGGCGTTGTAAACGCGCCCTCGACTGCACCTCCTTGGCCTCGTAATATCGCTGCAGCGATGTTCTATAACTGCAATTTCTCAAAGTGCAATGCTTTGTCGCAACGTTTTTCGGCGCGCCATGCAAAAATTTGTCTATGAGAAAGACTCCATGTGTCACGCACGATAAAAAAAAATGTCAAACCGGCACTCGACTTCGAGATACGTTTTTTAAAATCCGTATCGGGTAACAATTCTTCATATTTTGATTCGTCGACTCGATCGAATTGTGATTGATTTCAACCCGAAGTGATGCTGCACTTTTGTTTCTGACATTGTTTAATTCTTGACATTTTTTCATCGGCTGAAAAAGATGTGGCTGGTTGAAAAGAAAAGATTTTTATTTTGATTGATTTGAATTGTGGAGTTATGGGATGGCTGAGTGAAAACGAGAGTGGTTTTTGAATTGTTTCTGAAATTGTACGTCTGATGAGCTTCGTTGTGTTTTGAAATTTATTGAATGAGAGTGAAATTACTTGACAAAGCACAGGCGTCGGGATGACACTAGAGAACGAGTGTCTTCTAGTTAGGTATTTTGAGGCAAAAGACACGACTAGTGCCTAGTCGTGACGAGACAATACTCATGTCTTTTATACTAAAACCTCCCTCTGGAGTACTCCTAGAAAATACTTCTCTCCGACAGTGCGCATGATGTCAAATTAATTTTCCTAAAATGAGATTTTTGAAACTGTATATAAATATAATTTATAAATGTTCCATTGAAATCGTTTAGTTTGTGGCAAAACAAATCAGATAAAAAGATAAATAAATCATGTTTTTCAATTGATTTAAAAAAATAAAATTTTTTGAATATTTTTTCAATTGTCAAACGGAAAGAAATATCATTGATTTCACGAATGCCTGTCACTTAATCGACTTACCGAATATCCATTCTTTCTTCTAATAAATTTTTCTTATCAAAATTGTTGGCAGAAAATGACTCTTTTCGATTCTAGTGCAAAATTTACTGCCGAAACTCGACGCGTCGTGAACCTCGGTTGCAGGTGGCGTGTTAACATTCGATGGATCTGGTAATAGACTCTAAGACAACTCTTGCATGTGACATCGACCTCGTTACACTGTTAATGAAGGCTGAAAGATTAAGCAGTTGACAAGTACGGAATTTTCTAAATGGTATCGAAAATGTTTTCCCCTTTGTCACTTATTTTCTTTATTCAATTGAAAATAATTAATAGGGGCAGTATGGGTCATTGTGACACTTTGGGGTGACTGTGACAGTGGAAATAACTTTGCAACTTTGAAACGAAAAAATTTAAAAGAAGCACGTCATTATATTAACAAAAAACTATGCAGAATTATTTTGTTAATGAAAAAACCGCTGTGTCACATTCACCCGAAAGTGTCACAATGACCCATACTGCCCCTAATTAAAACTAATTAAAAATTACTAATCTCTGACGTAGACATGTCTGATGAATCATTGATTTCTATCACTTGAAGTAAATATTAATTCTTGTCCAATACTAACAAGTGTATGCCAGACCGTTCATTGACTTATACTACTCAAAATGTACAACTGCAGATTCTTGATTAATTAACAATTTTTTTTAACAATTTTTAATGCATGTTTCAGAAAATAGTTACGTGATAATAATGAAGTCCCGTAACCAATCTTAAGAAAGTTTTTGTAACAATTTCCAACAATGTCAACAGTTCAAGTCAATAAAAATGAATGATAATTTCATTAAATTATTGAGATATTGAAACGCAATGGGTACATCTTCCTCTTAATGAGCATTTTATTTGGATTGAAATTAAAACGATAAAAAAAAAGAACGAGGAGGTCGGATGGGTTCGTTGTCCTATTTTCTATATCATTGGAGCGTCCCTGTACGTTTTTCTTGTACCAAAAGGTTTTTTTGCTCTGAGCGCACGATAGAAATTGACATGGTCGAATCTTTATAAATCAGAGGCGAGTATCCCAAGGGCGCGATCTCTTTGAGGAACACTTAAGCACTTTGTGGATAAAAAGAAACCGCAGTGGTGCAGACTCGCGACCACTACGTGTCGTGGCTTTTCACAAACTTCTTTGCAGGACTTTTAAACTTGATGTATAACACGGTTGACTCACAAAAATTAGAAAAATCTACTATTATATTATTTAATCAAGTACACTTAAACTGAATTTAATCTTGATAAAAGTGTAAAATTCAATTGTATTGCACATACTCGTAATTATTTGATTATATAATGTTCCTGTCAATGATTAATCCGCAGAGAGGTGAAATTTGTGAATCGATTATTATATTGCGCTAAACAAGAATAATGTGGGCTCTTAATCCTGGATACAATGGCAACATATACATAATTATCTAATTGGTTCTAAATGCATTCAAATAGTGAACCAGTGTAATGAGAATGTATGCTTGGTACAGATTAAACACGTACGTTCAACGAAGAACCTCACAAAAGAACAGGATATACAATAATCGTATACTGCTAAACTGTTATTCGTAACCTAAAGCATTTATAACTATAATATAATAATATAATATTAATATGATGATCATCAGTTTTTTATGTTGAAATTGAAAAATTGAAAATTTAATCAACCATTTCATATATTCGATATTATTAGTACCGATTTTCATTAGGATAACGACCGGTCGATTAAAAAAATACCTTGATAAAAATAACCCTGTAAAAATGAACTAAGTACTTTTTTGTTTACTGAAATGTGCGATTAAGCAAAGAGGTTTTTCTCGGCCCGCGCGAGTGAATTCGAATGGAACTTTCAGAATCCTTCGTATCCGGGATAGACACGTAATGTCAAGTCATTTGCAAAGCGCCGAGGGTTATCCGCCGATAACAGTTATACGTTAAAAGACTCGGTAGCCTCTGTGCGCGGAGATTGTGCAGATGTCTAGGCGATCCCACACACCAATAGCCGAGTCGGCCCGTTTCCAGCCTCGTACTTTTTCTAATTGCCTCGGATTCGTCGTGCAGTTTTATTTGTTTTTATTTCAATACCGCCCGCTCTTCTCTGTTACACACCCATACACTCTCTTTTGTTAATTCTCTCTTTTTTCTCTTATAGCAAACGGTGATAGTTTTTTCCTATTGTTTTTCATTTGTTCTTTTTTTCGTCTCTAGACTATTTACAGCCTTGGCGACAAAAGTGATGCGAAGGCGGCGACTTTGTTTCGACGTTAAATTGAATCTGAGATTGTTGCAACAGATCGAAAATCTGCAATTGACGTGAAACGAAAAAAAGAAGATGAAAAAAATGTTTGCGATTTATTGATGGAAAAACCTTGCGGATGGTGTACGAATGCGCGTTCCCGAGAAGAAGCGCTTATTTCCATAAATGCGACGAAAAGAAATCGATAGCAATGCTATATTTGTATGCAATCTTGTAAAACGAACAGCCCTGCGCAAAAATGTGCGATCCGCAATGATTTGAATGTGATATCTCTGTGTTGGGAGACGTGCAAAAAGAAAGTGCGAATTATATACGATGTTTTGGCGCGACACCCACAATCACTGGCTTATTAATTAAGTTTTCGCGAACGTTTTCGTATATCAACGCATCTAACTACTCGATTACGGTTGATGAAATTTCAATGAGCTCGTAGCGGTCCATTAAATAGCAATCAGATTGAACATTTAAACTTTAACGCGAGGCGCGCACTAATTTTGAACAGCCAATTAATGATAACTAGGACTTTTGTCTATTTTCTTATTTTATTTTTAAGTTGATTACGAGATGTTTGTGTTAATTAATGTTTTATTCGAGATTTTCAGAAATGAAAAAACGGTGTTATACATAAGAAAAATAGAATTTATGTTATTTTCGTGGAACTAATTTTTACAGTTGCAGTGAATTAAATTAATTAAGTAAGCTTTTTGTCATTTTGTCATTGTGATAACGTAATTGGTTGTTTCTCTGGGAAATGCAACAACACACAAAGGTTAATAAAGGTGAGACTTAACGAGTCTACATCAATGACGAGAAGAAATAATGAATCTAATTGTCTCGGAATAATTTTAGCAGCGTATAAATCACAGTTTACACGCTAATGTTCTCGGTAAAACTTGGTGAAACGTTATCTAATTTTAATGACACTGAAAACGTTATTGAAATAATTTTTAATGAAAAACAATTAAATAAAAAAGCGAATGAAATTAGTGAATGAAAGAATATAAAACATCTGTGATTGGGATTTTTCAATATTCTGTGGCAAATGGAAATAACCAGTTAAGTGACATTTTCCAAGAAAATAAAATTTTCTTGATAGAAATGTTTATTTTGGTCTAAATTTTCATTTCCAACATGATCAGATAGTTTGCTTAAGTATTTGTAGTCGCAATTTCATAAAAACAAAACCGGTTAACTAAAAAAAATTGAAATAACCAGTTAAGTGTCATATAATTCGGTTATAACCAGTTAACTGCATGTTTGATAGATGAAATCATGTAATTTGAACAATTTAAATAAATTTAAGAAAAATTTAAGTTTTATTACTATCCTAGAATACGCAAAAAAAATAAATTCACGTCATTTTGACTACACAAATATAATTTTGTTGTACTTATAAACAGAAATTACAATTGCCGATGCACGCGCATTTGCTATATATCAAGGTTTTTCCAAGGGAGTTTTTATTTAACTTTAATTTTTATTTATTCTAGACAGAAATATTTATTCGAAAAAAAATGTTAGATTACGTTTCTATTGTATTCTGTTAATGATAAACAGTCCGCGTGCTCAAACAACAAAATGTGCTAAAACAAGATAACTGACATGAATTGTGGTATAACCAGTTAAGTGTAACTTTTGTCTGTCATGCATAAAATAATTGGTTTCGTATTTTTTAGGGTCTCTCATTAAGTTTAAACATTATTCTAGTGGAAAAAATGGACTATCTGATTAATACAGGATTCTTGTTTCTGAATCTTTAAAGTTAAATATCTCGAAATCAAGTTTATGTCAGCTAACTGGTTATTCCAATTTGCCACAGATAATATTTTCATCCATTTGACCTTTTTTCATTTCAACATTTAAATTTTGTTCCAATTAATCGCACGGTTGAGTGTGATTTGGTATTCTATTTGAAATGGTCGATCGTGCGGAAAAATGTATCACCAATGAAACACAAAAAAGAGAGAATATCCTGATAGCGATAGTGGCTCGCGATGATTTTTGCGAATGATGCTAATCAATCTGACTGAACTTGCTGTACATCAAGGGGGATCACCGGCGATACGGCATGATATGCAGTGAATTTGGCAATCTGATGCCGGTGGGTGAGCAAACGTTTGCAAAAACTATACAAATGTGTCGGTATCTCCAAGGCGAGATCCTATAGATATTCCCAAGTGGTTGTACACGATGGAATTGACAAACAAATATCGATGATAAATCATATTGTGCGAATTACAATTGGAGCATCAATTTTTATCTTCATATCAATTCGTGACGCATCGTTTTACTCTGGTTGAAATTATAAATCTTGTAATTTTATGACCGTTCGCGAGAGGTGAAATATTTCTGGACAAAATTATTATAGGAAGATCTGTCTATTTGAATTATTCCGCTTCGAACCATTTTTCAAACTATATTTTATTTCACTTTCGGAATTATAAATTTATAGTACTTTTACTTTTAAATATTAATAATGTTATATTCTTATAGGATGTTGCATGAGCAGTCAAACCATTTTTATTGAATGTAAACGCCGGTATTTACAAGATAATTCATGGAAATGAGAAAGAAACTTTCGAACGTTTTGCAATTTAATGGCCAACTAGACCTTTTTTAGCATAACAGACTGTCAGGGAATGTACGTGTATGCAAGTACCATCTGCATAATATCAAATCATAAATCCTAACATAAACCTAAAAGCCCACAGCCATTCGGTCAGAAAAAATGAGAACATTTCAAATTAGTATATTATTAACGTGGATGTAAATTTTTGTTCGCAATCACGATATTTGATACGTACCAAATTTTAAACGAGAAATTATGAAATTACCGATGAAATTTAGTTTTAACATTGTTAAAAAGAAACAAAAATAAAACAAAAGTATAGATTCCTGTAGATATTTTTTGAAAAAATTGCGTATTCGATAAAACGTTTTTTGATTAAAAATTATTATACGAAATGGAATCGAAAGAATTTACGACCACACAAACAATAATTCAGAAAAACATTCGTTAGGTTTATTATTGAGACCATCTGCCGTTGGGATAATGTTCTTATTAATTATATCTGATGGCCACTATCTAATATTTAGTGGCCAATTATTTTATAATGACTCCACTACGTTTTGTACCGCGTATCTAATCTCCACAGCAAATTGGATAGTTGCCATTCCCGGCGAATTTTGATACACTCTATAGCTCGTCGTTATCAAACACACGAATTTTAAATCGACTCTGAAGGTTGACTAATCTGCTGCGAAAATTAATCGTCCGTTTTGTGCACGCTCAGTCATTCATAGACCATATCTACAAATTAAAAATAATTATGAAAAAAATTTTTTTCAGGCTAGAAATAATTATTAATAATTAATAAAATTCAAGCAATGGAAATGAATATTAATGAATGATTCAGAATGATTACAGATAATTGATGTAATTAAAATGTGTAACACATGAGTGGAACACAAATTAACAAATTATAATTTAGAATTTTCAAAAATACAGAAAGACTTTTTCAGCTTTTAATTATTTCCATCACGATTCACATTACCTTCTTTTTTCTCGGCATATTTTCTGGATTGCGCGACGCATTAAACAACACCGGTACATTTTAATTATTCCCAAACATTGTGGCATTCACGTTGAACCATTCAATTTGTGCATAAGCGTCCGACAATTTGTATATTTCAGTTGCATTTAACCGTGTAGGTACGTCCTGTAATATCCAAACAGGTAACCAAGCATGAACAAACGATTTGGAGAGCCGTCACACAGGTTCGGCAATTTGAAAAAGTGAGGAGATTGCGCGCGGGCGTTGAAAGTATATCGTCCCGCGTTGAAATTGGCGAGCGACTGAAGTTTTTCGCCATTGTCACGGGGATGGTTTTAATTAACTCGGCCTCGCAAAAACGAATACGTGAATGGAATTCGCGCATGACATTCACAGTGCTTGGACTGGTAATAAAATATTTATACGTCCGCGCTTTCTGTCCTCCGACCGGTTTCGCTTGTTACATGTTGGTATAAAGATATGCATCGTCCTTTAATTTACGAGCTTCGGATAAGACCTATTAATTTACGTTTTTTATCTCCTTGTAATTGGAAAATGTAAGGCAATAGTCATCAATGCTCGAGAAGCAAATTTTTTTGTACCACAAATTGTTCGTTCGAGTTCACTATTTAATCAAACAGCATTTTACAATTAGGATGATCAATAGTTTTTATTACCCGATAAATAATTGGGCGATATTTTTAACACATTTAGTCACACTTTGGTATGCCATAAAAAGTTTTGATATCAAACAGTATTTAAATTAATGATTTGTCGCCAGAGTTTTGTTGTAGAAGTCTATTCAGTGTTTGCTTTTTAAATTAGTTATATTATTGTGGGTGAGTAGTTTGAATAAACTGCTGAAACCGATTAAACTTTGAGCTTCAATTTTATGAGCGTGAATGAAGTTGAACAAGTTAATTTTGAAACAATATAACAATTTTGTTTTTATTTACAAGGCGAATTGTGTTATTTAAAAATTTTTTTGTTTTCAAATAAAAAATGTACGTGAATTCGTTTTCGATTAAGCAGAGAAGCTTTTCATCTGGCTGATAAGGGCACTTTCAGAAATATGAATTCAACAGAAGCTGTGTCCGATTCGTGATTGCTCTGGGAGCATTGCTGATCCCCATACCCAGGTGATATTCGCTTCGTCCTCGAGAAATATAGTCACGAGTTCTGACCATTGACATGAAAAATTATTCCGAACTGGTGGCGGTTGTCATGATTCTTTTTGGTTTTATCTTTGCAATGGCTTCAAGAAGTCTGTGCTCAATTTAAAAAAAGTACGAAAAAAATATACAACTCCGTCATCTGCGATATTTGAGATTCATCCATAACAATCTTTTTGAGAGTTACACGTTCAATGCAAAATTGTATTGGTTTTTCCAAACCGACTTTCACCCGTTATCTGAAATATATTTTTGCTTGTAATCACATTCCGGGAAATTGATTATCGCTGACGTTGCCGACAACGCGTTTTTATGGAACATGCGTTTACTATGCAAATTATTAAACCTATTTAAGTTTGGAATATTCGATGTTATTTGACGTAATGAATATTTATTGAGTGTACATCGACATGTACAGAGTTATTTTTTCGAACGATAATGTTTGCGAAATTCATTTTGCGCAAAATATCATTTTTTGAATACAAAAATGTCCAGACTGTTCCAAAATTTAAATTTCGGTGTACTAACAATTAAATGATGCTACTCTGCATCTTTAGATGACGCACGAAGACAATTTTTGGGATTCAAATATATGTTACATTGAATGCTCGTCTAAATATTCACTTGTACTACTTCAAAAGCGAACGTAACATTTTCATTGTTTGATCAAACCTTTGCTTGTACTACTGAAACCCAGACATGCAATTGTTAATGTTCGATTAAACTTAGTTTCTACTACTTAGATTGAATATGCCATTTAAAATGTCTGACTAAACATTTGTTTCGACTACTGAAAATCTACTTTGAACTTAGTCAATGAAAACCAGTTCCGACAAAAGGTTGTTTTCATATAAGCGAGAACATGTGTAAAAAGTGGGTTTTTATAGGACACGCGTTTACTATGCAAATAATTAAACTTGTTCGATGCCGGAATATTCGATGTTACTTGACCCAATGAATATGCATTGAGTGAATGACGATAGATATACGGTTATTCTAAAGAAAATCTGTACAAAATTGTTTTTGTACAAGTTCGCCATTACTGTACGTAAATTTGTCATGTTGTTTGGGCGGCTTGCAAAGCTCCTCGACAGTTGCGACGATTTGCAAAATTTCTCATCCGAATTAACGCTGTACTTATCGTGCAAGTTTTTTTTAGGTCAAGTCCGAAGCTTCATGTTTCACGTACGCTGGGGTCTAACTGAGTGTACATTTTTTGTGGGTTATCACGCATGTAAAAAGGTCCATTTTGCCATGCTTGATAACCAATTCACTCCTATTACTTTATCAAGTTTATTCGTTCCACGTGCGACTTTCGCATACATCGTCGCACTGCGTGTTTTGTATATCACTTTTTACTGCGTATATGGAATGCTAAATGCGCTCTCATAAAAGCCCAGCAAAAAGCACACGTTTATCGGAAAACAAATTATACCGAAAAGATAAGAAGGATAATTATTTGTCGTTTATCACGTAGTATCATTCGTTAAACGTCTGATATGTTTGCTGACGATAATTTATTGTTTTAGGATTATTCGAGAGAGGTTTGTTTTCTGCGAGCTATTTTTCTTCGTCGCGCTTAAACATTAGATGGTATAAAAAGAGAAGTAATCCTGGGACGAAAATGGAACTGAAATAAAAAAAACGTCAAAGTTCACAAGTTCGATGAAATGTGAGGAATAGCTTATTGATATTGATTTTGATTTTTATTTACGAGTTAGTAAGTTTCTCCAATTAGCAGTGTGAGTGGATCGTCAAATAACAATCCTGATGCCGTGCCGTGATATATCATTTATGCGTTTCCATTGTTCGATGGAGTTGTAATAATTAATACATGTGCCGAGCTTGGTCTATTCGACTGAGTAGATTATCATTCTGAATTAGTGATTTGGGTTAAAAAATTCAAACGTAAAGTTAGTACTTCTGGTTACTTAAAGATTCGTGAAAAAACACTCAGACTTGTGACTGTAAGTTTTTGTAACTTCAATCAATTTCATTTCTTTTTTACTTTTTTACTATTAACTTTTAGCAATGTTTCTTAGCTAAAGACAATCAGATTAAGAAGGGATTTGATTAATGGAAGGACTGTCTTATTGTCTTTTGATTGATTCGATAAATTGACCGCACAATCTCTTGAAGCTCTTTTCATTCGTCTTATCGATAAAATTTAATTAGAACAAAACGCGAAAAGGCAACAATTGTATCGAGAGCTTCAAAACACGAGCATCCTTCTGAAATTTAATACAATAATCCTTCGTTCCGTGAGACGCTTGCAAAAGCGTCGGTTAACGTGCATTGAAATGACTCGGGATTGCAAGCCGCGATAAAAATGCTGCATAATTAATTCGCGCGGGTTCGAATTTCTCGTTGTTGTCAAAGAACGCGGAGCGGTTATCTTTGCGCAGAGGCATAAACGTAGAACTGATCCGGGGTTCCCGCGAGGATTGTTCCGTACCGTTTCCAGGGTTTAATAACGGAGCGCACTCGTCTGACAGAAAGCTCGCCCGATCCAACATAAAGAGATACGGGAACACTGCGAGAGGAACCGCACCATTTCAGATGCGCGGCTTGTTTGGCCCGTGCAAATATCCAGAGTTTTGCATTGCCTCCTTTCATCGAGACGTTCCGAACGGAAAGGTTAAATTGTTGATTCATGTTTCATGCTCCTAATCGCAAACATACGGGTTGTATACATAAGGGTCTCGATGTATCAAGCAACTCTATCCAGCCATCAATTAATTTTAGACACTTTTCACGCATGGACGAAATTTATTATGAACTTTCCCTTAAGTACGTCAAAATTTTGTTAAATACTAGATGATCTGTACGTAGTTTTAACTGAAAGTTGTCGACGGTTTTTTTTTACTGTGAGAACAGCAAGATCGATGGCGTGGAACGATGATGAATGTCAAAATTGCACTTTAAGATCCTTCATGAGTGCTGGCACTTTACGCTCTCACGGATTTTGAATCTGAAGACAGGAGCGTTATGTAAAGGACATGTATCATTATTAATGATATACTGAGTGTTGACCGATGTGAAAACAGAGTTGGTTTTGATGCTGAAATAACATCCCCAGGAGGTCGGCACTGCATTTAGGGTTACACGACGGGTCAAAGGTCTTCGGATTACGTATGTGGACAAGGAGAGTGACATTTCATGCTTATATCTCAGGTGTTGCAGCACATAAATTTCAATGCAGTAATTAGTAATGATGGTAAGGTGCATAATTGAATTATGTATGAAGATAATTTTTAGTAGGAAAATGTGAAATTTCGACTGTCCGACCAGATTCTTATTTGTACTACTTAGATCAGTTGTGATATTTTTATATTTGAAATAAACTTTGATTGAGTGTACCCTCGCGGAAAAAAATATTTTATGACAATATAAAAAAAATATATTTTTTCTATATATATTATATATAGCTGGCAATAACGGCTATATGTTATATATATTTTTTCATAAATTTTATTGTATAAATTTATAAAATATAAAATAAAATATATTTTTTATATAAAAGATTTATAAAAAGCAGAAATAACGACTAGAAATTAAAATATATTTTAGCGAACATATTTTCGATTGTAAGGGTAGATGTAAAATAGGGACTGAAAGTTGGTTTTACAAGCAAACACATGTCAAATTGAAGGTATGAATTTTGCATGAATGAATCTGTTGAAGGATTATTTTCAGAAAATGTCGCTCATTTTGTAATTTTGAAAAGGTAAAAGTCAAATTATCCTGTACATATGTAAATAACAAAAGTGGTTTGTTAAACTTACGCCCTGATGTTGAACGGTTTGTGCTATATAATTTCGCGTGGCATTAATTAAATTTTGCTCATACATGTGCAATCGGGAAACGATAAATTATCGCTGTGTTAGTAGTAATTAATGTCGCTTCAATAGTGATTTATGATCGCTGGTTTTTAATTCCATAAGACCAAAATTAATACAATCTCATCATACATTTCCTTTTGTAACTATATTTTACTGGCTAACATTTTGCTACAACTATTATTACATCAACATTTTTTTATAACAATTTTTCTGTCTATAATAATCCTTTTGGTTCACCGCAACAATTATATCATGATATTCCAATTTTGATCTCGGTCGAACCGAGACCGCAATTGAAAAATACTTGAAAAAGAACAAAAAAAATCCAAAAAATAAAATCCACAAGATGATAAAAGATATTTCCGACGTGTCATGAAGCGCAAGAGGTGAAAATAAAATGTAACCGTTTTTTTATGTTCTGGTCTGTCTATCGTGTAATTCGGAACAAAAACATGTCAGTTGATTATCGAATTAGTACCCGAAGTATTAATTAACATGATGTTTGAATCGGAATAAATAGGAAAGGCTGAAAAAAATCAAGGCGTGTAACTTGGTGGCAATTTTCTTGCAAATCACTGGTTACTTTTTCAACTTCTCAAACATGGCAAACACTAAAAGGCGTGGCGGTGAGAGTCACGTTCTTCTGCTAAGCATTCTCGGAGGTGACACATCGAATTCAAACGAAAATGACAAACCAAATGGGAGCAATGACTTGAACGCCGCAAGACATATTAAAGAGAGAAGACTTAAAGAGATGTGCCGTACTGGCTTACGACACATCAATAACTACGTCAGATAGAAAAGTTGGTACATTCTCACTTCGGAATGATTAATACCCCCGGACCGTGGCGTTAATGTTCCCCGGGCGATATGTGAGTCATCAAATATTTCGTCAGAACAAGCAAATCCTGCCACCAATCGAGATACGAAAACAAGGACACAATCATTCCTCAACGTCCCTACCAGGTGATCTATAGACGGGGCTAGAGATTTGTCTTGGGAGAAAATTCGCTACTGAGGGAAAGAGACGGAAAATTCGCGGCACGTATCCGCAATTCGAATACGTCGATCCCGCCGGGTACAGAGAGTCGTACGTGTGTCGATACACGTTTGCGTAAATTGTGCAACCGGCCGGTGATATGTGTGCAGAGTGCAGGGATGTGCGCGCCTCCACTGCCCGGCTCCATGGTAACACGAAACTGTGTTACAACGCCGAACAAAGCCCTCGACCATAACTCATCGCTCGGAATCGTTCTAGTTTAAAACCATTTTTTTCCTTCTCCTCTCCAAGACCATCTTAATCGAGCTGGAATCTGAGAAATGTCCGGCATAATACCGCCCCTGACTAAGAACGCTAGGCACGTCAACGGCCTAGCGCGACACATTTTAAACAGGCTAAGTGTATAAGATTCGCGGGAGATGAATTGATTTGAAGCGGCGGCTGCAGGATGATTAAATTAATAGAGGTTCCAGGGGAACATCACGCAGTAAATCAATTTAGAGTCGAGTTGTTAACATTCAGCGAAGTGTCATTGTGTAAATAGTAATTTTTTTTTTCGTACAGAAAAAAAGTTGAAAATTTACTGTGCAGTAACGAAGTGCTGAGCAGTTTTTTTTTAAACAAATTTAAAGTACAGTTTGTTAAAAAAAATATAAAAAAATCTAGTATCTCTGATGAAATGCGTAACAAAATACGGACATTTTTGAATGCCTTGATTTATTGTTGTTCGTGTGTTGAAAAGTTCGGGTCATTTTCGAATGATTTAACAATTTCTGTTTTTCTCGTGACTAAAAAAGAGTAACTTGTTCAACTTTTTATTAAAGTAGAAAAAATGTAAAACAGTTTCGTTTCCGCACTGTTATAATGTTAAATGTTTTTATAATTTTGTTTTATAATTGACTGTTACTGAAAGTTAAAGTCCAATTATTCATGTCCGACTGAATCGTGACATGAATCACCTAGCTTGGCACCAAATCGGGTCGTTAATAATTTGGACGGGATTTCTCTATTATCGAAATCCCAAGTCTTTTCACGGTGCAAACAATTGGAGAACTTTTTTTGCCATCAGCACATATAAATGCATTTTCATAAATTAATAATATACCAAAATTCTTGACCGTTGCAATTTCAGTCGACTGCACGGCGGAAGTAGAATCGAACATGTGAGTTAAAACGTTGATTAAACTCGATGCCTACTCATTCTAATTCAACATCCTGGCTTTTTGCCGACAAAGCTGTCATCTCGTGCAATTTCACGGCTCAATTCGTGTGCATTGTTCGCCCGCAAGAGTTCTTTTAGCAATGGCTTTTGAATTGTTTCCCCGGCCGTTCTTTTGCTTTGGGATTTTTTTTAAATCCCAGAGTGTTCCCGCATAAATATTCACGCACAATTCCTCAAAACATCCCGCGTTTCGTATAGAAAATTGTGCGGTCGCTTGTTTATTTTGTGTCCGACAGGTAATTATCTCAAGCACCCGGCTCTTTTCATCCCAAATCGTGACCAGCATATCGGGACAAACTTTAGTTTTTTATTATTTTCAAGCCGAGAAATTTCTATTGCAATTTTCGAGTTATCTTTTCGATGAGAGCTCATCGGTTCTTTCAGCTCGTTTCTGATGGTTTCATCGAATAGCGCCGCTTGGCGCAACGAATACCAAGCCTGGAATGTATTTGGTATTGTGTGGAATATGGCCGAGTTTATTCGGCACAGCGGAAAGATATTTCCCATCTGACGTTGTCTTTGAATTAAGAAAACATTCCGTGTGAGCCTGGCGATGTGGCAAACGTTCGGGGCCGATGTTTTTTCAGCAATTGTGTTGAGCGAGAGCGTGAATAAAAGAACACCCACGGTTGGGAACTGTGTTTGTTTAAAGAGATTAGATATTGTTTCAGAATTCTAAACGTGTAATGGAAAAAAGCGTCTATTGAAAAAGAAATGAAAAAAAAATTTTCTTGGCTTAGAAACACACCAACTTTTGTAATACTGATTTTTTTTTATCATTTAAGTTGTTTCATTTTAAACAGGAATAAAAACTGTGTTTTTTTATATAAAATATAAATATATCTGTTTTTATTAATATTTCTTTTAATGGTTTTAAAATAAATTTTAATACGTAGTCAAAGTGTCGTTGTATTAACAGAAGATTTACAAAAACTAAATCATTCTGCGACATGATTTGAAAGTGATTGTTTCAGGAGAAAATATTTTTCATTTTCAAAGGATGTTTTTTTCTGAGTGGGATTTTGTCTCCTGAAAGAAGAGCTTAAAACTGTTATAATCGTATTTCAGTTATTTTCATAAAACTTTCATGTGGAACTCCGTTAAAAGGGTAGATGGAGAGGAAATATTCTATAATAATGTAAATTCAATTTCTGCATCTAACGTGAAAGTTCTCGTTTCACTCTGCAATTGTTTATTACGCTTTGGTATTTATGCTTCAAATCGTGAACTGAAATTATGACCACTCGAAAAGGTACATTTCTCATACCTTTGCCAAACAGTTTCAAATGCCGCATAAATAAAACTCATCGTAATGCATCGAAACTATTCCACTTATGTCTCAACTCGGTACACTCATCATTTGAATTTTCAACACACTTAATTTATTATCAAAAGCTCCATTATTGAGTGTATCAGAACGTGATGCATGCGTTGTCGCAAATAAAGTTGAATTCCAAACACTTATCGTCGTTAACGTTTTTATATTAATAATCTCATGAATGTTGTAAATTATATTTCATAATCGTAATATATTTCATAATTTTTAACCTTTAACATTCCGGACTGTAGATTTCTATACGTAAAAAGTATAGGAATTTAACTTATCTTTCATTTAAGCAATTTTATTTAAAACTTCAGCAATTAATGAATTAATTCTACACAGGTTCAGAAAAATCAGCTGAAAAAAAAACAAATAAATAAAAAAAATTGCTGAAAATTACAGACAGATGAAAAAA
>JAPYZS010000062.1:0-28331 GCA_030522925.1 Trissolcus japonicus
AAAAAAAAAATACAAAAAAAAAAAAAAAAAAAAAAAAAAAAAAAAAAAAAAAAAACAAAAAAAAAAAAAAAAAAAAAAAAGCCTGGTTGATTTTTTATGCACATTGTATAATGAGGATGACCGACTCGAATTCACACGTGAATCTTCTCTAATTTTTATTACAATTCATAATACTTATTTCACCGATTATGGTTATTGTGCAATTGTCCCGTCAATTATTATTCCTTACGAAATTTCACTTCGAATCATCGTTGCGTCGCTTGAAGATTATATGAAAAAGATATATAATTCAATTTTATATTCGCATTTTCGGAGCCACAAAATTTAACCTCTATTATAAAAAAACACGTAAAACATTTTAATTGGATTCTTTGTTGACTAAATTTTAATTGAACCTTCACTCTACTTATTTTTCGTTCATGTCTGAATTAAGAAAGATTTATTTGTTTTACGCTTTTATTCTTTCAATCAATTTTTTGCCGATAAAACAATGCAATTAATTCGATTAATTCATAAAAAGTTCTTCAGAGAAATTTTGAGCCGATGTAAATTTTGATTACGAAAAAAAAAAAAAAACTTGTAAAGTAAGTAGGTCAAATTGATGGCACTTTTTTTCACAATGAAATAGAAATAGGATGAGTCTGTACAAGTTCGAAGTTTTGCTTGGTCACTGAACAAATTCGACTACCATAAGCACTAGAGAATGAATAAATTAAGCATCATCACTTTCGTTACACGAAAAATATTTCGAGTACAAAAAACAGTTGCGAGACAATGGCGATTTATTTTTTGGCTCGCGGATCGGGAAGAAAAAGTTTTGGGGTGATTTGAATAGAAAATGTTATTCAGACGCCGAATCCTGTCAATTTAACAAGGTAAAATAATAACTCGCGGCATGATATATTTGCGGTCTTGTAACATTATTATGGCGTTCATATAACAGATCGTCTGACATTCCAGACATGTGTTTATAGTAGGTCGCACTTGTTGGTTTGCTAGCTCCCATATTAATACGATTGCTAAAGTGAATCGACGCATAGTTTGCAGAGAGTCTTGTTACGTTAGTTCGCTGGTATCGTACACCTATAGCGTCGTGTGTACCAATGATCCATTCTTAAACAAGGCCTTCGACGATATTACTCTCGCGATTCTTTAATCCGCTTGATCCTTGAACTCGCGACTGATGCTGAGAGCTTGCATTTTTTTTTGCAAATTGTTGCTAGAAAAAACATTATGCCAGTTAACGCGCGCAATACTTCGATCATCCGGATAGTTTGTCAAGGTGTTTCGTCATTCGAAGGTTAGAACGTTGCAGTGAACTATAACACAACGATCATTTGTTTGTTTCTCCCGGATGTGCTTATAATGTCATCTGCGTCATACGTGTTCGGTTTATGAGACAGATTTTCAATCTTGGTTTTTCATTTTATTATTCATATTATTTATTTTCTATATATCATACTATTTATCTTCTGATATATTGATCCTACTTATATTCAATCTAGTTTACAAAGACATAAAAAAATATAAACAAGTTAGGGGAAGGTGCTTATCAATGGCACATTTATTGTACATTTTATTTACAAAATTAAGGGAAAATTATATTAACGTTATAACTAATATAAAAGTCATCTTTTATTTTCCTATCAAGTGAAAAATTAGCGGAAAAATTAATAAGATTAGTTATATTATTCTACATAAGCCCTCAAATTTTTTATAGAAAGAATGACAGGTGGTAACGTTATAAAGAATTTTCAAGAGCGGAAATTATGTTCCGTTGTTTAGCAGGATGACGTGTGTGATCTACATGAAATCTGCTGAATTTTATTTATAGTTAACATAAAAATTTTACACAACCATATTTATGATGTTCATATGTCATTCATGTCATTGTAGAGCACCTTGCCCGAGCAAAATTTTGAATTTTAAGTAAAAAATTGTCTTCTTTTGGCTTAAATTGGTTAAAATTTGGTGATCTACAAAAAAGTGCACCGACCTTTGGAACGGTTATACAGATTTCAAGATTGGATATACGGACCAATGAACGAAAATGTGAGATGGTTCAACGCCTGAGGCGATATTCTTATTATGCAGCACGTTCAATATTTCAGTACCAAATTACGTAGGTTGGTATAATTTCGGTCGTTAAAATTTCGACAGCGAGATGTGCGCGCGTGAAAAGGATATGTTACATTTAATATCTATTTAACAATTACTATAACAATTTTCAATTTGTCGCGGCTTACATGTCAAAAACCCGGAAGAGTTGGGTGGAATGAGCCTGAGGCGAATCGTCGGAGAAAGTATATTTTGTTTTATTATTACGCTCTTATATTATTTTTTATCGTGAACAAGAACATCACCGTTACCTGACGATTTCTGTCTCTCTCGAGTGGTCGAATCAAAACCCGACAGAAATCAATTAATGGGGCACACGTATTTGTATAACAAAACTTGCGTGCGTAATTGATGATTTGTGGTGGTTGCGAATTATTCACGTCAAATAATCTATATTCACGACAAGTGAAAGCTGTCAAATATTGCGTCGACTAAAAATAAAAATGAGCGAGAGAAAGAGTCTCGGAGCAAGTGTGATAACTGTGCCAAGGGCGAAGGAGATCATCTTTTTCAGCGATGACGAAACTTTCAAAAAGCAGATCGCACAAAATCATTTGCGTGCTTCGTTTATTGTTGAAATCTGGGTACTTTGGGATAAGTTGACTCGTGTTGAGAAAAAAAAACTCGTATTCTTTATTTTATAGTGCTCTGTTAAATAGACTGCAAAAAAATTATGTCTGTTAATATACAAGTTCATTCAAAATGTGCACGGAGGGAAAAAAGTACAAAAAATTTTCTTATTAAATGAGTTGCATTTTACTAATTTTTTTAAAAAGGACATACTTCACAAATTGTGAAAAATGATACATGACCTCAATAGAAAATGTGAATACAAAGAAATAAAAATCAGAATATTGAAGCTCGTTCATTCCCATTTAAATTTTAAGTCTTATGATGTAATATCGAAAATTGAAACATTGAGTCTTATATTTTGGGTACGATTACATAAAATTTGGTACCACAAAATGTATTAATTTATCCGAAATTTTATCATTTTAGCTGAGTATTAATTTTCATTCTCCAAATGTTTCAATTTTGCAATACATCATACACATAAGTTGTCTGATAAAAACGATCTTAGGATTACTGACCTTGTCAAATAAAAATGATGTATAAAAATGTATTTCCCTTTTTTTCATTCCCCCAAATGTGTTGCTTAAAAGAAGAAAATTTTATTTTTAATCTCACCTTGGGAAACCAAAACTCTTTTTCCAGTCGCGCGATTGCGTGCAAATAAAAAACGTGCTCCTCTCGCGTTTGGCCTGTAAATTCTTCCCACGCAAAGTGGTAAACATTAATTGAAATGTCACTCCAACGCGACATTTTCACCCGAGTGCCCGTTCTTTTGACTCTTCGATCTTCGTAGCACTTCCTGGTACACCTTATTAAAACTAAAAATTAACATAGCACGAGTGCGATATAGTCTAAGGGTCTCGCAAGATAAGGAGGCCTGATCTGTCCGTCTCTCTTGCTCGCCTACTAACGCGCTTCGTGCACTGCCAGGGGGAAATTTATCACCATAGAAGCAATTAATGGCATTTTTCTACGGTCGCGGCCCCTCGGCTCACGAACGCGGTCTCCGTTCATGCAACGTGGTCACGTCTTAAGCCACGTACACCGACACTACGTTCTAATAACTAAGCTGTATTATATAATTTGTAATCGAGTTGTATATGTCTCCTATGTTTATATAAAATACCAATTCACAAAATTGATTATGCCAAAACAAATTTTAACTTCTAAGGTCAAGAGGAAACATTTTTTTCTTTTTCATCATTTATATAATTTTTTTGATTCCCAGTATAAAGAAGAGTCCATCTAGAATATATCGAAGATCAATAAATTATAGATAAATTATGAATAAATATGTTCCTATCTTTAGTCAATGAAAAAAATGAAAATTGTAGGTTTAATTGGTTTTTGTAAAGGGAATTCAGTTAGCCAAAGTTTATAAAAAAATGCGGGCTTGCAATTTGATTTGTTATGAATTTTTGATATAATTGATTGATTTGGTTGGCGTAAGATTGATTGTCAGGCTAACCTCGATAGTGCAATATTAAAAATGTAGCTTGTTAATCGTAACAATAGTGGTTCGCGTCGCCCTGTGGAATAGAGAGATACCGGCTAAATGTCACAAGTGTTTACCCAATCAAGGGATTGGTAGGCACGACTCATCTCGTTCCGTTTCCCGCCAATGAACTGTTATTAGCGTCACGCGATTGTGACACACCCAATACATGCATGCTGAGAAAAATATATCTCTCTCGGTCTGATGCCAACAGGTATTATGATCCGGACCAATTTCATGATATAATCAACTTAATATAATAATCATTCAAATGCCATTACACTTGTACTGGTAAAAATTTTTTAAAATCCCCTGCTACATCTGTCAAACAGCTTATGTTGCGATAAATAAATAATTAACTGATGTTTTCAAGTTTCTGTGAGAGTTGTAATCACGTACTTCATTACTTATAATTGACATTCCACTTTAATCCCCCGAGCGTAAAAATCGCAGCTAAAAGACTTTCATTATAATCGACGGGCATTTTGTATTCCGTATAAATAATTCATATTTTTTGGGGACATCCAAACGAATAACTTTTCTTGGGTATAGTTTTGCCTTGGGATCCAGTTTTTGAAATGTCAGGCTTATGCACATCTCACGTAAACGGCGAAACGGAAACATCCATACGAAATGCAGCTGACAGGCTGATTTATTCGCAATTATCAAGAAAGCAGCGTTACTTTTTTGGCTCGAACACTCAGCATATCTGGATCAGGTTCCTTTTATGAATCACGAGTTTGCCTCTGTTAACATGAATTTCGCATTTCTCATCAACCGCGACATTTGCGTGGTTTATTTGTTTCGGCGTACGTGTTTTCTTTCCATGCAAACATCGATCTTCATGTTTTTTCATTGGATTTGTGACCGGCGAAAGGGACAGGCAATCCGGTTGTCTCAAAGACGCCGCGAGTATCACTCGACTTTTTCGCGCTGCGCTACCTCGTTAAATGTTTTTCCAAATTTTGTTTATCAATCAACATGCTATGAATAATCTACTTTTGTAATTTTTTTCGTCCTTTTTTTGTTTGGAATAACAAAATGTTTAATTTAATATACAATCCGCCAACATATCTTCATATTAAAACAAAAAACACTTCAGCATCTCTTGATCATACATTCCACCATCAAAATTTAATTTTTAAGGGTCTGAAATGCCGCTCAAATTGAGATTTAAGGGTATATTTAAAAAGTTACAAAATTTTTAGAAATGTGACGAGGAGATTTTGTAAGAATTTTTTCTCATTTATGTCAAAAAAAAAAAAAAACAATTTATGATGATATACTTCTTTATAGAAAATATATCTATGCAGAATTGTTGAATTCTGTTGAAAATATTTCCTTCAAAGATGGATTTTGAATGTTGTTGACTTGTTTGGTTTTACACTCAAGTGTAAACACAGCGTGACAGTTTGAAAAGATATAAAGTATCACGTGAAGGATCGTGAGTCAAATAAGGAGACGTATTTCCCTAGATCTCTATTATTGGATAGGGCGCAAACAACGTATTGCATTATATTCCGAAGATTGCACCTTCTTGGAGCTTGAGCGTCGTGGCAGAACAGTAGCCATTGCAGGTACGATAATATCGCATCGGTGGTTGCAATCGACATTGGATGCTCTCAATCTTATAGCAGAAGTATGCCCGAGCGTTCTCAGGCTCGCCAATACGTATGGCATGTATACATGCAAAATCGATGAGAAAAGTCTCCAACTTCGCCCGGAACGATAAACGTTTAAGATAAACCGCGGATAAGGGCATACGAATCGCAAATGCCAATGAGATGCGAAATTTCGTCGCGAGTTCAACGTAACGGTCAACAAGGGGTTCGCGGCGCTAAGTTCCTGAGCGCGATTCACGGCCCCTTTCATCGGCGCTCGCCCGCTTGTTGTTACGATGAGTCTTTCCCACGTGGGAAATCCTCCTTTGCGGTTTAACGGGGCGTCATTAAATTTGCACGCATCCGAATATCAAGTATTCGCACACTGGAACACTTCTTCGATCACGTCTCTCAAACTTAATAGCATCGCCGTGGTCTGAAAAAATCACCTCATCTCAACAAAATCATATATATTTCCAATGTAATTACTGCAACAAAAAGAATGTTTTCAAAAAAGTCAATCTTGAAATAATTAGGGACACATTTTGAGAAGTTTCATTTCAAACAAAAACCATTTTAATGATTTTCTTTTATCAAAATTAATTAAATGTTTGGATGAAAATTGCCTTAAAAATGATTGATCGAGGCACAATTATTTATTCAGAAGAAGTTTAATACAATTTGAAATCAGAGTTTGCAACAGCGGATTATAATAACATCATTATCCTGATCTCATTTCAGTTAATTTCAACGTGACTCAAATTGAATTCTAATTAATTCCCCGGTCATAATTTAATCTAAATTGCCGTAATGGTCTTGGATAGAATTCAGACAGTGAATCAATATAAGAAAAAGATGAATCCAATTTTTTGTAAAAGGCTTGAGTAATTTTTCCTGAAAAGAAATCATGATCACGAATTGCGTATGTATTGTCAATTAATCATAAATCAGAAGAGCGACATCTTCGTGCGACTGAAACACACCACGACTTTGCTGTACAAATAATATTAAATATGTGCGAAAAAGTTAGCGATGATCTGGGAATGAACTCGTATATTCTCCGTTGCACATTCGCAGTAGGTCAGAGAGCTCGGTGATTTACATCGGCATTGGACGATCATGTTAACGCGATCCCTCACTCTCGGACCGTTCTAGTCGACAGAATCGATTTAGTCGTGTGAACATCACCTAAACTAAATCATGCCTACGAAATTATAGTGCAGAGGAATCTCAAAGAGCTCGTGATTTGTAGTAGCGTATTTCTAAGTTCAAACGTTGCAAACATTTTGATAAGAGAAACCGAGGGATAAATGTTACCAATTAGTGGCTAAGGATGAACATTCATCTTGAAAAATTCATTTCAATTATAATAAAAGTTCAAGTCAAGACGTGAAATAATTTTTTAATTGTGTCATTAATTCAAGCCAAGATAAATATTTGCATCAGAAAGGAAACGAAAAAAAAATGTGCGTTACGCAATCTTTATTCAGTGTGATTTGTTCAATTCCAAGATTGTCTAATTGCGTTTTGGAATTAACATATCTATTGCACAGGTGTCCAAGATGTTCGTCCATAAATCACAACTGTCGCAAAACATCGCAACTTGATTTCCTCATGAAAGATATTTTGTCATTTCGGAATTCCCGATGAATCAAAAGCGAGATTCGAGACGGTTGATACGGCCGTCATGCAAGCAGAGCAATATATTTGAAAAAGCGACTTGAATGATTTGAAGACTGCGGTTGAGCGAGGAGATAAATAAAATCAACTGGCTCGTACGCACACTTGCTTGCCAAGAAGAACGGATACACATGCACAACGGTCACTAGCTGCACTTTGCGAGGACCATTCTAATATCAAGGACTCGATTGGATGCGCAGCAAAGGAGTAGGAGCGAATGCAGTCGACCTCTGACCTAGCACGCTGGAGCTCAGCGGATATCTGACTCATGACGTACCAAACGCGTGCTGTTCAATCGAATGCGCCGCATCAGCCAGCTGGTTGTGTTGGTCTTGCACGTATACAAGCGCGTCTTGTGTTCGCCAGTCCTCTCTCGAGTGCCTGAGCATATCCAGGTAATTAAGTCGGATCATCCAAGATCGCATAATCAGCGTCACAGCCGCCACGCTCGCGTTTCTTTATTTATTTTCAAAACACCAAGTCACACCGCTTCGGGCCTTCAAATTAATGACACGACACTTGTATTCCACAATCGAATTGCGAATTGCAATAAACAATGCATAGAAACTGGTTATGCAACACTCGCTGGCTCTGATACATTTGCGACGAGTAGAAAGGATGATGAGAAAATTAACACAACGTTTTAATCACTAATTGCTTTTTTTATTTTCGTCAAGAAAAAATAATAGTTTTTTGAACAACAAATAATTTATCATTTTTTTCATTAATTTACTTCCATCTATTTTTTCCAGGAGGAACCATCATTTCGGTAGATGCACTGATATGATCATGTCCAAAATTGCAATAGCTGCAATTGGTCGCAGTTTTATGATTATAAGGCAGTTACAATTTTAAGCAGAAATAAAAAAAAACAAAACCATTTTTTATAGAGAACAACAATTTTGCATAGAACCGGCAACTTTTTTTCAGAACCCAATGTTGTTTCCCAGTGATGATCGAACCTTTATTGATGACACATTTACCATTTTAGTTTTTAATTTTTTTATAACTGTATGTTGAACTTGAAGTTGCAATTAAGTGACAAACAATAAACCTGCTCAGAGGTCGTAAAGCTGATGCCAGTCGCTCTTTGTATTGAAAAGTATCACGCAGGTCAAAAGACGCTGGCGAGGAGACGCGAGCAAATAATAATCATCACGAGTGCGCTTTTGCAAGCAACGGTACAGGTGTTAGCTGTCGATTTATCGGGCGATCGTAGGTACAGGAATCCGGAAAGCCGCGATGGGTGATGATGTAAATTGGCTCCGTGTATATGTGCCCGTGTCGAGAAAACCACGGAGTGACGAAGCGTGCGAATAATCCGACGCGGATATGCCGAGAATGTGAGATTGAAAGCGAACGCACGGCAGGAGTATCGTTAATTGATACGTGCTGATGGTAGTAATTTCATAATTATTATTATCATGGTAATTATCATGGGGCATTTGTGAAACGATGAATCGAAACAAAAACTCGGTCAAAAATAAATGTTGCATAAGTAAATTTTTTTCCGGTTCCAACTTCGTATAATGAGGAGTAAACAAAAATTGTCACCTATTTCGTCATGCAAATGAGTCTAAACTTTGCAAAAAGTTTCCAGGTATAAAACATCGGTTAATTTTTTTTTTTTTTCATTACGATTGTTTGTTCTATAACCAATTGACTATTCAACAATTCATTGCCATCGGAGAATTGCAAATTGCAATCCACGATCTTTTGTTTAAATTGCCTTTTAAAGTGCTACGCTTCCATAGCGAGCAGCCCTTTTAACGCTTTCACGACTATAAAACACTTAATTGAATAATCTTAAGATTGTGTGCCCGTTGCTTTGTGTGACATTTGGATATCGTTTTCTTGCTTTGTTTTTACACAGTCGACTGGCAATCCATTGATGTGATCTTGCCTATCTAAAGGTTAGAGTGCCAATGAAGTTGTTCCACGTTATTCTGAATGAAGGTGCATCGACTTTTTGCATCTATTATTGTCAGCGACTACCGCCTGTCTTTTTATATACCATCGCGGTTTCGCAATTCCTTCCTTTCTGTTATCTTTTTTTATATTTCTCCAATGAAAATGATCGTCGCTTTATCTGGGCCATCGCATATTTATGGTTCACGTAGTGATACCGGGGAGTATTGACAGGTGGACTGCTAGATGGATGGATCGACGGACAGCTAGATAACTCTCGCGATTGTGGGAGAGTCCTACAGCGACCCTGAGATTTTGATCCTATCGCGGCGATCCTCAATCGAAGGACGATAGTTTGACCGAGTTGGAAAACATGAAGAAAAGACGCAAACAATTCCAGACCTGCTTCGATCCCATACCTTCTCCGTCTTTCTCTCCTGCGATTTTATTATTATTAATAATAATGTGAGTTAACTTGAGCGCTGTGTTTTGTAACAATCTTGAACTTAAAGTAGGTAAAAAGGAGACCGCGCGGTAATTTTTATAACATTATGTTCCGATTAGGCTTGCTGGCAATAAAAAAATTAAGTGGCGCAACAAGTCACATTAGTAACGTACATTTCCATAAAGATTTCAAAGATTCTGATCTACGGCACATATTAAATTCCAAGACACGGTGCTCTTCAGGAGAGGCGATTTTCACATATACATTTTCTTTCAATCCCGCAACGACAAAAAAGAAACACAAATAAAAAGAATCGCCGCTCACGTTTTACCGAGAGTCTCATTGTCGCGATTAATTATGAAATAATCGTCGCTGTGATTAATGGGGCTGCTGAAGTGACCTTGACAGCATCTTTCAACGGGGAGAAGCTGCATGTTTTTCGTGTGGCTTATTAGACACGCATTATCGACTAGACCAGTCCAAATCATGAGCGTGTGATTTTATTTTACGTTTTCACTGAGCGCGCTTATCATCTCGCGCGCGTTCTTTTGTGCGACTTTTTTTATGACACGAGTAATAAATCAATGTACGCGATAATGCCATGACCCGCGTGAACCGCAAGAAGAAACATTGCATAGAAAATTAGAGCGTACAATGCAAAAGGAATTTCCCATTTTTTTCTTCGTCTTTTGTTCTTTGCAAATGAAAAAATTCAGATTAAAAAAATTGAACTGTACGTGGAAGAAAAACAACTGGGGTAATGAGAGATTAAACTATTTTTCCTAAACTCATTTTGAAGAGAACAAAATCACGTTTCATTTTAGAATACAAAAGATAAAAACATTTGTCTTTTTTACAGTCGATTAAACTGACCTTTGAGTTGCCTGACATTCGTCAATCTTAAACTGGCAGAGTGAAGTGATTTCGGTATGTATAGCGTCTCCAAGGACACTCGAATAAACAAATTATTGAATTACAAGAATATCAGAGTACATTTACCGATGCCCAACACGTCGTGAATTTCCATCACAAGACAAACGTGACAACCTTTTCTCATCGCGCCAGGGCCAACGATTACGTAGATCGTGTTGCTCGCATTTAATCGTCGAATTAATGTATTGCAATCAAAGTCAACGTTTATGTGACCGGCGTAAATAAATGTAAGTTCACAAAAAAAAAATATAGATTCTCTGTGGTACCAATTCTTTTGGTTTTATTTATTTTTCAAACAATTTCTGACTAGGTACCTTCTGGTTCTCGAAAACTGATAACGATTTTGTTTTTGATGACTCAACAATGTTTTTACTGCTTTTCGCGTGCTTTTTTAAAAATTACTTTAAACCATGCACATTTGCGCAAAACTGATTATAATTTTATGTCTCTTCTTATGGATATGTAGGTTTTTGATTTTATCGGGATATGAATAAGAATTGGATATTAAAAGACGCGAACGGTAGTCACAGTTGCAACGATTGCACCTATACCCGCGATACTTATACTGGACAGCTAAGAGGAATTGGAATGAGACTCACGTTCTCACATTTACATTCGACCTATTGTCTTTCTCTCTCGGTATCTTTATATCTTTTTCGTCTTCGTGTCTTTTCACCTGTCTCTTTTCGGTTTCTAGATGCAGACAGACCTTCGCTCTTGAACTCACGCTTCAATTCGCTTTCGATTTGATACTTTACGAGTGTGTTTCTATAATATTGACATATCTAGATTGAAAGTATAGTTAATTCAGATATATGTGTTCATTTCTCAATTAATTACATATGGAATTCAAATAAATTAGGTTCGCCTCAACATCGTCTATATGCTCTGTCAATTCTTTTCAATTTATTCCAATTCTCTTTCTGATTCAACTTGAAATAAGTAATAGGTCTGCAAACATAAAAATGAATAAATTTGTTATTCGAATTTGAGGGAAAAATTGTGTTCATGGTGTTGATTTAATGCAATTTATGTTTCGCACTTTTACCCATTTTTCAGTCAACTCAGCAGAAATTTTGAGTCGAACACATTTTGACTTATTTTTTACTAAAAATTTTTAGCCAATTTGAGTCCGAGCATTTTTCTCAGTGCACTTTTTTTTTGATACGATGAATTATTTATTTATTTTAACGACGATGTTTTGAGCGATGAACGAGACCGATTAGTGTGACAAACTCAAATAAACAAGTTGCAAAAACTGTGTCCGTATTACGTGTCATCAGAAGAGCATGTGGCGAATCAGAGAAGGTATAATATATACGCTTGGCTTTATCTGCACTATAAACACCAAGCCGGTGGATAGACACCTTGTTATGTCGCGCTTCATTTTATCTGGCTCACATCCCGCAGTGACGAGGTTTCCCTGTCAGTCACGTATAGTGAGCAGACACGGAATTTGATTTTATCAATGCGCTTTGCACGCGGGTACAACTCATTGCTATACATATGTGTCTCTTTGAATGCTATTTCGTTTCGAAATCGTTAATGTAGGGCTACATAGATACCTAAGTGTAACTTGATAAAACGAAATTTCTCCCCCTCATCATTTCATCACAATTTTTTCTACATTCCTCATCTCGACATCGAATTGGCCATTCAAGTTTACAACTGGATGTCAAAAGGTCGAATACCAAATTTCAAAAAAAAAAAACAATTTATCTTATAACAAGATGTAACTGCCTTTTGACATCAAAAATTTTCTGATGACAAAACTGTACGGTATGTTTCAAAAATGCAAAACAATTTTTGTCCACGACTGAAGGTTTTAATAATTCGTTGTCTATTTTTAGGGTGTTTATACGAGAGAAAAGCGGAAACGACTTTGGTATCTGTGATCAATGACACCGACAGTGGGGGCACCGAAACATTAATAAATGCGATCGTTGTTGGCTGAAATATAATTGTTCGTAAAATATGTGACGCACTCCTGCCCGGGTCAGAGGTCGCGCGGTCTTTTAATCCTGTAAAATGAATGAAATAATTTTCAGCGTGTGTTCTCTCTTCTTGAGAGAACGGCCGCGGGCAGGTTAAATGAATTAATAGCACAATTTCTTGACAACGTTCGTTCTCTCATACGAGAAATCGCGGGGACGCGCAAAAAATGTCCGTTCGCGGGCTTATATCTGCGAATCCATAGCGTTGCGGAGCTTAGCACATAGAGCACATACAAGTAAATGCTTTAATTTATTCGAAACACCTTGGTTATTAATTGCCCGACATCTGAGACGCGAGGTGAATCCTCTTATTCCTCTTATACACGTGGGTACAAATAACGAACATGCTTCGGTGCCGGGGTGGAAGGAGATAAGGACGGGAAATAGGTGGGAAGGAAGAGACAGAGAAGAAGAGAATAAGTGTGGCCGAAGAGAGAGTCCAGGAAGGTGGACGAGAGCTGAACCAGAGAAATGTTTTAACCGAGCCACTCACGGCGCCCACGCTTGTCCGCATCAACGAACTCGCCGACACGCGTGCACACGCCGGCCACCTTATTTCAACCATAAATTAATGTTTCGTCTTCGCGTGATGCTGCATAATTGTGCTCTTCCACCACCATGTCGCGCTCCTTTGCGCCCGGCGACCTTATCTCACTCTAATCACGTGCAATCTGTCAATGCTGTTTTCTTATGTCCTGTCCATTCAGATTAATAATATTTTGGTCCCACCAATGTCCACATCCATGCTTGTCGCGAAGTCACTGTAGAAATCTCCTCTGATGGACGTCTAAAATTGAGAAACTTTAGATCTGAAACTGGATTTTAAAAAGCAATTTGATATAAAACACAAATTTTTTAGGACAGCCAATTTTTATTTCAGAAAAAAAAATGAATTAAAAACTTTGATTGAAATTATCTTTTACGTGGAAGTCATGAGGAAATTTGTAGTAAAAATAAAATGGTCATACACGCGATTGCCACAGGATCAAACAAATCATCTCACTAAAGAGTCTTATTTTCTTATTCCAATGAAATATTTGAATGTTATTGTAATTTTGCATGTGCATAATTCATAAAACGTATTTAAGTATAACACTTACATTACATTATAATAATGAACATCTTCGTATGACGCATGTTCTTCATGTTAATAAATCTTTGCGAGACAAATATCTATATACTTGGGACGCATGACAAAACTTTAGCATCGCGCATTATCGTTCCGCCGACTTTCCCTTAACAATCAGCATCATCTCCCAACAATAATAAATTACATTTTGTTTTATACATGGCTTGACACCAGTAAGTGAAATTATCCTGAGATTTATAACTCGGAGGTAATTTTTAACATCTACGTGGTTCGCATCGGTTTGCCAATTACACCGCATTTTATTTCGCTCTTAATCTATTTTTATAACAGTATCCATCATCAGGGTAATGCATTTTGCTAATACTAAAATTACATAAAACATTTCCAACGTTCGCGTTTTACTACAATTACACCCTTTTTGATGATTAAATTTTATGAATGAATAAAAATGTTTTCCATCATTGATCCTATAAAATTAATCCCAGAAATGTAGAACTGTCAGATAAAAAAATGAGATCACGCATCGATTCGCGGTAATGATTCAAATTTGTATTCAACGTCCTTGCTAAAATGACGCGGCGCAGTTAACTTTTCCTGTTTCACAGAGCCGAACATCATAGTTAATAATAAAAAAAAGGAGATTGGGAGAGGCGTGAGAATCATCGGTGTATAGCTCTCGTTCGATTGCGTCCAATAAAGCGTCCGATCGTTACAGCGAGCCGCGGACGTGTGTCCTTGGAGGCATAAGATTCCCTCTCACGAGGGAGCGAGACATCATTGCCTTATTGGCAAACGCTAATCTAATGAGCTCAATCGTACTTCGATTCGGACACAAAGCCATTGAAAAATTTTTTGCATTTATATTCCCTCTTGCAATCGCAGTGCCATTTTCAATGCGTTCCCGTTCAAAACGAGATCCTGATTCTTCGCTCACGGAACATTTTCATTCTGCCACAATGATTCACCTCATTGCAAGTGAACTTGAAATATCGATACAATCGGATCTCGCAGCTCTCCGGCATAACTCGCGAGACTTGTTTAATTGCTGGCTTTTAATTTATCTGCGGCGCACGATTAAAATTAAAATGTAAGTATATGGCATGACTCATTAATGCCTGGATTTCTTCAGTCAGTTGGAACGTACGGTTCAAGGCATATAAATATTCGCATTGTTTCAAGTTCAATTGATTGTTTTGTTCAATGATGGATTTTATAGTTGTAATTAAATTCCACGAGAATTTCTTAATAAAGAGACCTATATTGTGTTACAGTTTGTTCAATTGTACAATCCTTATCGAATAATTAACTCTGATCTTATTTCCCTTCTCTAAGAATCAAAATAAAAAAAGAAATACAACAATCGAAGGCAAATGATTAATTGAATTGCTGACAGGATTTATTATCTCCCTCTCTTTACAAATAAAAGTTCATACATTTTCGACGTTCATTCTTTCGTTGGAACGTCTAGGAAGAAAGTTGGGAAAAAAAACCTGATGCCCGCAAGGTTGATGAAAAATCAAGAGAAAAAAATGAGTACAGAAGATGTATCAGCGCCAGAGACTCGGTGTCAGGATGAAATCAATTTTTCACAGCTTCACCTTTAGCGACGATTGAGTCTGCCCGTCCTGTATAAATCGCGTACTCGAGTTGAGCTGGAAATAAAAGGTATACTCGCTTTTCCACGATCTTGACAGTCGCCGCGTCATTAATGTCCCATATGGCGTAGCAGGTAAAAGTTACGGGGCATTACGCTACATGCCCGGGTCCTTCGATGGAGGTGAACGGTACCACGGCGGAATTCAAATGAGACGCGTGTCCCAGGACAATGCATTCCTGCCTCGAGCCAGTCACGAGCTCGCTAAACAACAAACGATCTCGAGGCGCACAACCGGTAGACCAAAACAGTTCTAATGTGAAATACATACTTGTCAACATTACGTCATGAGTGCGCATGCTTGATGAAACAAGAGCACTGTTCAACTTTTGTCCACATCTTTGAACGTGAGATCTCAAAAAGTTTGCACATCTCATTTTTCATCTTCCTTTTTTTGAAAAGTCACATGTACAACTTGCAAAGAACTGAAAAGAACAATAAATTGTTATTGAGCTGTAATGAAAAGTGTAAAAAAAGACTACAAAATTAAATCGTTTTTAATTTTTGTTACCAGATGTCATGCTCGCTTCATTACTGATTCGGTAATGAAACATGGTTTCGGTACTTAAATTTCATCACCACAGATTCACCTTTATATCAAGCGGTCATTAAAAATGAAAAAAAAAAATATGCGCAGGCAAAAAAATTGTTTACAGTTAATCATTTAAGTTATCTGCGATGAATCAACCGGGGCAATCACGGATTTCAATGCGAAAGGGAAATCAAAGTTATCAGCTCGATCTGTAAGCCTATGAGCATCATAACACCTAAACCCGAATGACTCGGCAATCACACAATACACACCGCGAGAGAGCGCATTATCGCAAGTTTCCGTTGTCCTCGTTCTATTTAACGACGAATCCTAACATCGGCAAGCGCTCGACACGACGGATATTATAAAGTGATTTTTATTCGTTCGCGAAATTTATGAAATTGATCTTTTCGGGAATATGTAAATGCATCGGACAAAAATTCCAGAGGCCTTTTGCTCCGCGGCTAAGCAGTGTCGTGATTTCATTCGATGACGCGATCCCCGATACATTTAAATCGCCTCGTTTGCTCGTGAGATTTTGCAAACGATATCGTATGTGGGGCTTCGGGTCAAAACTGCAGAGGGCCGTAAAACGCGGCGTATCGGTAAATTGTCATTCCAAAAATTGTGAATGAAACAAGCATCTGCATTAAGATGATAGCCCGGCTATCGGCGCTGCCGATCTCTTATCATGATCTAGGTCACGTCGCGCTTTTTTTACGTCGGTGCTGCTAATAAAAATTTCTTCAAGATGACTCGTTCACATTTTCGTGTTTTTGTTTTTCAAACGGTTGCACGAGAGATACCCATTCTTTCATCATTTGATTTTACAACCTCGTGTGCGCAGTTTGACAAAAACTGATACCGATCTCGTTTGAATGAACCCAAATTAAATTCGACTTATACAAATTTTGCCCACGTTTTGAGAAATTGAAACAGCTATAAAAAGCCAATCAAACAAGCAGGTGTTTAAAATTAAAATCTTGAAATGAGCGACAGACGAGGAAACCGATAAACGCGAGGTTAGCATACTGATTGTAACGTGATATATGGCTTCAATGAGAGCAGAATCGTTTGAAGGCACGGTGAATGCAACATTTTTGCGCGACTGAATAGTTTTTTTTTTTTCTTTTCGTCCCGGTGTGGTGGTGTTCTTTGAAAGCCGCCGGGACGGACAAGCGAGCGCGTGATATAAAACCAGTGCTGTGAATAAATACTCCATTGCGGGAGTCCTGGCCCTAAATATTCATTGAGCACCTTGCACTCGACTCACCGAGTCACGATCGCCAACACCAACACTCGACGTTAGTTTTATACCGATACCCTCCCTAATACGAGAGCATACGCTCTGAATTTCCTATACAGACTTCCTCGAGTATAAATTTGAATAATCAATATAACAGATGCCAGAGGAGTTTACTATATATTTAATAAGCATTATTCAGCGGAATTTGTCAGAGTAAGTGCTTGTATGCGGCATCGATATTCAATTGCTGAGATCTCGCGAATAATTTGATCGCAACCCGGTTAAGTGTTATTAGCATTTGAGTGTACACTCCACTGTGTAGCGTATTGTGTTCCTTAAACAACTTCAGCGAACAGTTATGGAAATGCAATGATTAATTTAGTCAGGACTTGAGTGTATAATTTTATGCTCATTTTTGCATCGCCAAAACAAGTTATCGCAATTTTATACAAATTTTATTACACTTATTGAAACTGTGCAAACGTTTTTCCAACTGAAAATTTTTAAACGGAAAAACAAAAATAATAAATGGAAACTAACGAGAATAGAGTGTCTTTTCATTATCCTTGTCGGGCAAATTGTTTGTAAAGGAAAGGTTTTCAATTGAACGAAAAATTTTTTGTGTCCGACATACGGATCGGTAATGAGTTCATTTTATATATGAAACGATTTTGAATTATCAACCTGACCTTTAACACTAATAGGTGCAAGACTCATCATACATTCTCGCGGATTCCTGTGGCGAAGCCGTACGACTCTTGTGTAAGATCGAAGGTAATGTCGGCAATCAGCGAGTGACCGCGTAATGACTGAAGGTAGCATCAGTTAAATACCAAACGTACGAGGCAAATAATTGAATATTGACTCCGGCCATCGAAATGACACACCGAGTTTTTCAGCTTGTGAAAGCTAATAGAAAAGATATCGGCGACCCAAGAGGCATATCCATTTACGAGAGAAATATAAGCGGCGCGCGCCGTACCAGCAGATGAAATGATTTCATGAAATTCCGAGTAAGTCGTAGGATGTGGATTTACGGTGCGAAACGGAATATATAATCATTGTCTTCTTTTTCTAAAGTTCAACGATCCATTCTGTCTCGAACACACATTAATGATATTGCACGTTTATTCTCGGTTTCGACACGCCAAACGAGGCGTAGGAGCAACACTCCGCTTCCTCTGTTCGAATGACAATGGTTTTGCAATGGAAAAATCGCCGCCGAAGAAATAATCGTGTTTAAGAAATAATGCCGTGCAATTATGACAAGACGCCCGCGAGCAGCCGATCATCCGATTGTAAAATATTGGACACTCGATCTGCAAGAACGTAGGTTTTCATGTTGCGCCAAAGCTATTTCGCACACCCGAGAGAATCGTCAGCGCAATACGGAGCGTATATACATTTTTTTTTCTGCGCCTCGTCTCACCGTTATGAAGAAACGATGCTTTTGAGTCGAAATTGTGCCGGTAAATTAACTCCGAACGCGATTCGTCCCGAGCGTTCGTATGATGCTTGCGATAAGAGTCGTCGCTGCGTGGGGCCTGGCATCTGTCGCCTCAAAAAGAACAACTGAGCCCTTGGGTGCGAGTGTAATAACAGGTTGCGTCACGCCACCGATTCATATATTAATTACCGCTCCATATATTAATTACGGACCCTATAATTTAACTGAGTCGCTGCGAGCACCAATGGCCGATTAATCGCTTTGGCCGCTGTGAAAAAAATCGCATCTTTCCTCAACAACATAATCGACCAATTGATTTTCAATAGGCAATCATTTTTTTTTCCCAATAATTTTGCGTTCATTCATAAATAATTAATTTCATGCGACCGATATTTTTTTTTGCTCGCGCGCCAAATTAATCTTGCATGAGTTGCAAAAACGAAAAATCTTATATGATTAAAATTTTCCGCGATATGGGGGAAAAAAAAGAAGAAATTGCCACGGTGCCGATTCATTAGGAACTTGCAAATGATTAAAATCACATTAATCATTTTATTTATTTCACGAATGGACAAATTAATGATTCAGCCTCTGATGGAATTGTGTTATAAAATGTACCAGTTTTTGCGAAGAGAGAGAGAGAGAAAAAAATTTTTCAAGCAGGCAAAAAAAGAACGTTAGAAAAATTGTTTATTTTGCTGCACAGTTGTTGCAGTCGTAAAACAGAGTTTCAGTTTGCGTGAAAGTCGCGGTGAATGAAAGAATATGATGTATGCGCGATGTTAAAATGCAACTAATACAATTACGGTTCAATGACTGACGCTCTTTTATTGCAGAACACACTTCGCTCGAATGGATGTAGAGTCTATCGATATATGAAGAAAAAAAAATTACGATTGCGTAATCTACAAATGCGTTAAATCATGAAAAGATGCTGAGCTCTGCTGCACCTGCTGCGCGATAGATGTCTGACATGCCACGTGGTATCGCCTCAGCTCGGATTGCAGGAGCGAGGACGAGACGTGTGATATACCTGTTCCAACTATTTCGGACCTTTCTAATTATTTCTTTTCAAGGTTGGCGATATCATAATTAATTTTTGCACTCAAAAACAGATTTGGCTGCGAAAAAAACGTTTTTCTTACACGTTTTAAAATTAAATTCAAGCTCGCGCAGAATCCTACCCGATGATTTCATAAGAAAATGTTGTTAAATTGAATAGTCATTTTATCGCCCATAAAAAAGAACTTCTAATTTGATTGGAAGTATTTCGAAACGCCGAGGAGTTGGTTTTACACCGAATTACAGTCCAACAAAGCGTGTCTTGGATTGCAAGACTTTTTTGATAATATGCAGCTTTGTCGAACGCATACCTGTATTTATGTCGCGTTTCACAAGCTGCGTTCCCAACGACGAGATGAACCAGCTCGTTTGAGATTATGTCAAACGTTATACAATATCCTACGGAGCTCATTGTGGATGTCCAGCTCTCTGCACTGGATTTGACGGAACGTGATTTGCAAACTGATGATAAGCTAGTCATGACCTCGACATTGCATAAGGTCGGCCATAGACAATACGTACCCATCTTCATATCACATCTCCATCAATTTAAGATCCCATTAAAATATACTTTTGCAATTTAAGTCCAAACAAGTTTCGCAAATACCAGACAGAAGTGTTTTATCCTTAATCGTATTACAACGAAAATCATTGCACCTTACTGCACCTCGTCGTCCATTACCATATGTTATTATATTTTATTGCCTCGAATTAAACCTTTTTTTTTTTGTTCTCATCTGACTCTAGAAATTATTGATTTTCATATCACCGATACAAGAGTCTACAGAATGTTTTGCCTTAAATCCAACGTACGGGAAAAATGTGAACAACTTTCTGCTCTTCACTCGGGATCTGAATTGGTTGTAATTGATTTTTTATATACTCCTTTTTGTATACGGCATTCGGCCGAACAAAATTAAGAGTTTATGTGTGTGTGTATAAGTAGAACGCTACAGGAGGAAAGGACTGGTTGCGTAACACGGCGCGCACGAGTCGCAGAAATTCAGTTCTTGCTTTTCTTTTCACCTTTTGCTCAGAGACGCTAATTTTATCCGCGGCATCGATCAACAGGAAAGGTGCAAATCCTTGTATACCATGACCCGGTCGTTACGTACGAGAATCGATACTTATAAATCCAATCTAGATACGTGTGGGCTAGTAAAGAATAGTTCACATTTTCTACTATGGTAAAAGCGACTTTCTACTCCATGCCGATTCGTCTTTGCTATATATTTTGAACCCATGTTCGAGTTTATTTCTTTATTTCAAATTGACACATCGGGGAGATTACCACCGCGCGATCCTCCATAAAAACTTCCTCGTTCGTTTCGTTATCTCTAATGAATGAATCGGGCACCATCTCACAAGTGAATAATTTATCACGGACAAAAGTTCTGTTTGATGAAACGTCAAGCAATGATATATACCACACGTGCAAATCAAAAATGTGTGTGTTATCCGAACATTTTAAATTTTGATGGAAATCAGGTTCGGTTGGCCCGAGGAGAGCGCACATTTGTTTTTAGCCAGGGAGATAGTTCTTTTGTGCACGTAAACATTGTGCAAGTGTGTATATAATTGCCATGCACCGCTGTAAATTTCGCCGGACGCATTGTCGTGTCTTTGAATAATTCATCTCCGGTAATGTAAATGGAAATATTTCGTTCGGAAATGTTGTTATATACAACGAGACATTTTAGACATACGAAAATCAACGTTAATTTTTGCATCTCCGCCCCACGCTTTTGATATGAAAACATGTCCACCTGAATAAAATATATTTTCACAACAACCCAAATATAGTGATTTATCGATCGTCATACCTTAAGAGAACAATCAACATGTGAATAATTTTTTTTTCAGTGTCTTTCATTGGGAATCATTCAATGACTATATATTTTTTTAAATGGTATCAGGAAACCTCAACATCTGCTCTCCGACGTCTCCATTACAATCAATCACTATCTAACAAAGACACTTTACCAGTCAATAGACAATTAAAAAAAAAACGATGTAGGAAAAAATTGTAACTTTTTATTTTCATTTCCAATTGGACTTCAATTTTATTTACGATCGGCGAGAGTATCACTTTCCCCTGATTAAGAAGCGTGAAAAGTCACGTGTTTTTGTAGGAAAAAAAGCCAGACGACGAGTGAATAGGAGGAGACAAAAATTGATCGTCATAATATTCGAGTTATGCAATTCGTTGAAGATGCTCGGCGGTTAATCTTGTGTGCCATTGTGGTGCAATGTATTTTACGAACGGAGGCTGTTACGCGCACGCGTGTGCAAAACGTGAACACACGTATATACTTTCGAGGGTGTGTTCGCCGGGCAGGAGATACGATCGCGAGATAATTCGACGCGATACACTCGCTGACGTTATTGCTCCGAAGCACAGGTGACGGGATTACGAATTGCACATAGGGATCAACATATTTTCCCTTTCGATGAAACTACAATTTCAACATGTACGCGTTATTTGTTTCTAGTCAGATTGCGTTTAATTAATTACAATATACACCGGCTGATTTCGAAAAGCTATGTCCAGGATAATACCACTTGGTGATGAAACAGTGAAAATAAAAGATGACGCGCTATTTCATCAACCCAGGTCTATGAGAGTTCAATTGAAGCACGTCATTTTAATGTGCATATATATTTATAAGATAATTTGCATGCATTGATATATACATGATATAATAATAACATAATTTGCATTAAGTATACAATTACTTTGAACTAAAAAAACGTTAAACTTTAAAGTCAGCTTGAAAAAGAAATGTAGCACAGTGTGACCTATTAAACTTAGGGGCTTGAGTTCAAAAAGTTTCATAGATATTTAAATTTTATTTTTGTTTCAAGAATATGTTTTCTCAAATCAGAATTAAAATGCAATGAATGTTTGTTTCCATTAACGTGAACTGTTTTTTAAAGTGTTAGAATGCTTACCAATATACTATATAGATGTAATTTGTTCGTGGAAGATAAAAGTTTAATTAAACTAATAAATTGCAAAACGGTCAGAAAAAGTATTCCGCTGTTGATAGCTGGCACTCTTACGGTATCGATATCATTAACGCCCTGATATGTTGCACCTATGCGGGTAGTTGATTTCTAAGTAAATACGTGCAAGACTCGTCGATAGCGCGAGGATGTAATAAAGACGTCTCTCGCGTCACGGCGGCGCTCGTTCGTGCGTGCACCTAATGATTTCGGAACGGAATAATCCAGAATAGACGGATAGCCAATTATATGTATCTTGTTTCGAGGCCGAATGCAATTAGGTGCAGATACGTATACTAGTCAGATAAATACCTTCTTTTCTTCGATTGTTACACAACCGAAGATCCATTATACAACAACTAGGGCCGCGATTAGTTCACAGTTTATCCAATTTCACACAATCTGACAAAAAACCCGTGAAATTGATTAATTCGGCTGAGCGTTTTTCTTTCTTGGGTCATTTTTTTGTTCCCTTGTTTTGTCTTCAAACAAGCAAATTATATTCAAATAATATGGTTGAAATTTTCAGGGAACATTTGAAATATTCAAAATGTTAAGGAGTAACGACGAGTGTAAAACTGGAATCGTGATGCACGTATTTCGGAAGAGTCAGGGTGAAGAACAATTCCCAGGACCATTAGGTTCGTCAGGTTCACGCGTGGTCCGGGTTCAACTGGTGTTCGCAATTACCCACTTTTTCGCTCGTGCCGATACGTCATTACAGCCCAAGTCTCAAGGTAAGACCGACAGGTAAATGCGTTTTTACTGATAAGTAAGTATAATAATAGCCATAGTCCGCATAATAAGTTTAGCAGTAGCTTCAAATCAAAATATCCATAAACGTTTTTGAATCCATTCAGTTAACTGTTAAGTAATGTTAACTCGCTATTATTATTCGCAATTCTCAAGTACGACTTCGAGTTAACAGTACAAAGCATTATTCTAGACTGTATTTAAAATTAATATTTTGCAGAATTAAGTAGGATGACAGTCTATTTGGCCTGCAGTCATACATGCAGCCTAAATTTCTTGTTTTGGAGAAAAAAAAAGTTTTTTCTTCCCCCTATCATGAATTAAACATTTACAAATTTGTTACAGGCACTGAAAAATTCATGAAACATTCAATTGGATGGAAGTTAAACTGACAAACAAAGACGGAACTAAACTCGAAAAAATAATTTACTAGAATTAAGAAAACTTGAGAAGAAAATATTTTTTCTTCAAATGTAAGTCTTGGTTCATATAGTCAAGTTAAGTTTCAGATCAAAGCATTACTTTTAATGAATAATTTTCTAAACTATGAATACATAACTAAGGATTGAACCAATTTGTTATAGACTAGAGAGTTTAATTTGTAACGCTGTTTATGATATTTCAGAACTGTCATTTATTTGTCAAGTAATGTTAATTCATGCGAAGGCGCTTAAATAAAGCGATTGTTAAGGTAAAAAAGGGAAACAGACAGAGTAACATGAACGGTTGGCTTCATAAAGACGGCAGCAAAAAAATGAAGCTCATGAATGATTCGTCTGTTTTAGGAGTGTAGTGGAACGCCGCGTGAAAACCATCCGGTTTCGCTGAAACGTTCAAAGGATCGATAGATTGCCTGATCTATCGATCGATCTATGAGCACCGTGTTGGAGGAAAGTCCGAGATTTCCGTGAGAGACTACGTGATCGCAATGCCAATTTAACGACCAAGTGGAGAAACGAGTGAGTCGCCTAATGACCCGATCGCTGTATCGATTAGCGCCGCTTCATTGCGATCGATTGCGCGTCTTGTCAAATTTGTCAGCGCGCGCGAACCGGTTGACTATGATGCGATTCCACCTTGTGCGCGCTGAGATTACAAAGTCATCTCTCTCTCTTGCTCTCTGTTGTAACATTTTTTCCATCAATCCGCGAGCTTCCGATAAATGCTTTTGATCTAAAGAGAGAAATTTTATTGGATGAATTAATTTTATTGATCAGGTACTAAAAGTCGACAGCAAAAACAACCGCATTTGAAATCGAACTATCATGAAAATTACTTGGCGGTGTTTTCATTTTTACGACAGTGGTTAAAGTTCATCTTAAATTCATCAGCTTTTTCGACCTCACTGGAATAGGAAATGAAAAACGATCATTGTATTTGATTAAACAAAAATATGTATTTTCGAGATTTACAATTTATACTGGCCGCTTGAATATGTACAAAAGTCGCGTCTCCGACAAACAATGTTTCGCGCGCTGTGCGGGCAAGCATTGTTTTATTAGCTATATAAAAATATGTATATACAAAAGGTGTACTTCGCTCAACATGGAAATTTTTTTTAACTTGTCGAGATTGATACTGACCGTGGACTGAAATGTTAAAACTGAAATGTATCCAATTGCCGTTTACTTCTTAAGAGTCTATCAGATATGTACAAACATAAATAATAAAATTATATATTAATACATTATGCTACTGGCCGATGCATCCTCGATCGCGTGTACCTTAAGTTACTACCAAAAAGAGCAATGTTCTGTCTTCTTTTTTTTATTTTTGGAATTCTTATAACAACAAATGCATTTACACTTTCACATATATTTATATAAAATGATCAACTTGTCGTAGATTTAAATCTCTTGCAGCAAAATAAAAAAAATGCAAACAACTTAAATATCATCGATGAATTTAAAAAGTCATGATAATAGAAATAAATAAAACGGCACAGCAATTATGATCGCGAAGGAGATATTTACAATCTAAAAAAGACAGCAAACCGCGCTACACAGCTGAATTTTTACTCAAGTTTACGACTGATTTCAAAGTCAATAGTCAACTTGATCACCAACTCGTGAAAATTGTTGGGATCAATAAAAAAACCCGAGTCTGTCGATGCGACAGATAAATTATTCTATTTGAGTGTTCGGTAAATCATTATTCTAGATGTAACAATCGGTGATTTTATCGAAAGCGCCAAAATACCTTGGTCAGTATATCATATGCGCCAAATTATATATATCATATGCAAACTAAAAAAAGAAAAAATTTATCATATCTGAAAACTAACTAAATTGTGTACGTTTAGTTGGTATGTATGTGTGTTTAACTTGAGTTTTCTTTTTTAGTTCAAATAAAATTTTACTTGCAAAAATGATATAAATATTTTGACGTTCCTGATTCACGGAAAAGTGGTGATTACGACAAATTTATCGATGACATGGAGATTGGCGCTTTCGATATATGCAGCCCGTAACAATTGCCTATATAGCTCCATATTTAAAATACAATTAGAATCGACCTACAAATGATTTTACACCAAGTCTCTCATGCTCGGTAAACATTTGCAGAATTATGTACACAACATTATCTGCGATGACTATTTTTTTCAACTGAAAACATTCCATGAATCTTTTTTTTTTTTTTTCATATCACATAACTTCGAAACAAATTGTTGAATTTTTTTCTCATTTTTTTTCAATAAAACTGTTCCAAGGAATTTTTTCAGATGATACGGACATAATTTTCGTCATCACATTCTATTGTTTTCTTTTATGTTTAAATTTCTTTTTATAGTGAATGATTTCAAATCATCGTCACTTTCATCAAGAATTTTGAATTCCCAATGGTTACAATACCTGATTACAAAATTAAATAAATTAATTGCGGTCACTAGATGATAAATTCAAACTCTGCAACCAGATTTTCGTCGTACATCTAAAATAAATATCCTAGTATCGCCAAAACTGTTGCAATGAAAAAAGAAACATAAATAAAAGAAATTGAACGCCTAAAACAATTTGTATCTAATACAAATCTGTAAAATTTCGTTCTCATAATTTAAACAGACTCCGGTGAGATGTAACTCCATCAAATCAGAGCGTAAGCGGGACTTCAGCTGGCCTCTTGATGCCCAGCGTGAGATCTAAAGGTGCGCTTTTCGGTGGCGTCTCCTCCTTGATCTCCTCCTCGTCTGAATTTTCTTTCTTAATTTCTGATTCATCCTGAGGAGGTTCGCTGGCTACCGACGAACTTTTGGTGGATCTCACGCTGAGGTCGATGGGTTCGTCCTGCTCGACAGCGAGTCCTCCAGGACTGGGGCTCACGAGTAAGAGGTCGCCTCCTCTGGGTGAATGTTGAGGAACCGACGGGGTGACCAGTCCCGGGGGTTGGTAGACCATACCCAGAGCAGGGTGGGGATGGTATCCGGTGGTAAGTGTGAGCGTGGCGTTAATTTTCCTAGGTGGGTAGTCTCTCTCCGAGAGGGTAGGCGAAGCACTGTTCTTGATGTAACTAAGAGCGGAGCTGCTGCGACAGTCGTTATGCTCAGCGCTCTCGACTGAAGATGTGCCACTGTCGCTAGGGGTGTCAGCTGCCCGCTTGTACGACGGAAGGTAGGGTCGAAATACATCCGACGGGTTGGTTTCTTTTTGTACAAAGCTCCCTGGGAACATTGGAGTCTTGTATGGGTACGAGTTGGGGGACACGGTGCCGTCCCGTGGGGGCGTGGTGGGCACCGGTGGCGTCCGGTCCTGAGGTTTCTGCCACGACGAGAGGAATCTGAGCTGGTGCTGAAGTGCCAAGTCGTCTGGGTGCGGTGACTTGTTTCCCCGCTCCTGTTCCTGTTTGAGCATCGCCACTTGAAGCAGTTGGGTCTGCAGCGCCAGGTCCTCCTGAGTCGGCGAGGTCCGGTCCTTGCCGTCCTTGCCGAAGATCAGACCGTTGTGCTGGTTCTGAGTGGGCAGGTAATTTGGCAAAAAGTTGCTGCTGAACGGCGACCCTCCTGAGGCTGCGTTCTGGTTGCTGTTCTGCTCCTGGAGGAGGCAGTGGATCTTGAACCAGTTCGATCGGCGACCATACCTCGACCCGGACTTGGACATGCCCACGATGAGACACTTTCGTAACCTACAGGCCTTGCAGGCCGTGCGATTTTTCTTGTTAATCACACACATGCCGCCATTCTTGCACTCCGAGATGCTGTTGATGTTGTTGTACGTCCGGCCGAAGAATGACTGGAACAGAAAAAAAAAAGAAAAAAAGGTTAATTATATCGGTGAGACGTGTGATCAGCGATTTTATTTGCAAGATAAGGATTTTGGAAAATCAAAAAATGTTGACCAAGTAATGAGAAAAGTCGTGAAAAGTAACAAGCTTGACCGAAGTGTCTATCTAGTCGTTCGTATGTACACGTCACTATGATCGTAAAGTAAAATGCGCGTCGGGCTGCGATGAATATACATCTAACGTGGGACCCGACCCGAAGCCAGAGAGCGGTCTTGCACGAACGGTTATCGCACGCTAATTTACGATCCTGTTTTCGAGCCTTTTTTTTTTCATCATAGGTAGTCTCAGATTTCGTGGCAATGACCTCTCACGTACTACGCTTCCGCGTGCTTCGCCTCAATCGAATTGTTTATTGGATTAAACAGCTGACGAGCCGTTCAAATTAATCAAACAATTTCCAACGACCGTTTTTGAGTCAATTCGCAGGGTCAATCCAGCTGCTACTGCGCTCATCGGTGGGTACGAAAATGGTACGGGTAATTAAGAGATGCAAAAAAAAAAAAAAAAAAAAAAAAA